>JANHAO010011096.1:0-17203 GCA_026873985.1 Saraca asoca | reverse complement strand
TTGTGATTAGTGACTCCCATATCCTGTTGGCTTCCTTGTAGATACAATACACATCAAACAAGTCATTAGATAATGTGCTAATGATTGTATGCCTGCATACCTTATTGGCGTACATCCACACGTCTCTTTGGGATTTGTCAGCATTGGAGGAAGGCTCAGACTGTGTGAGGGCTAGTGCAACTCCATGCATATCCAAAACAGTGAAAACTCACTCATGCCATCTCTTGAAATTCTTTCCGTTAAAGACTTCAATTTTTGATATATCTGGGAATGATTTCGGTAGAGGCACAGCAGGCATTGCATTTGGAATGAAAGCAGCAGCACTGAACCCAGCAGTTCCATCAGCACCAACGTTGACAGGATTGGCACCACCAGCAGCATCAATCAGCGCCTCCATAGTTCTTAAGATTGTTGGAAAGTCGTTGGCAACAGCACACAAAACTTGGTCTAAGTCATGTCAAAGGACACTGTCCTTAAGAGCTATTCTGCCACACACGGTTTAATGCGACAGCTCCCCAGGATTAAGCAAACCCTTCTTGCAGAAGCAAGGCTAGTAGAACAGTAGGAACCCAAAATGCAGAAACTCAGGAGAGCAGAGCAGAGAGGAGAATTTGTTCTTGTGTCTGAAGCAGTTCTGGAGTTCTGTATTTATAGGCTCCAAAGCAGTGAACATTGGGCACACCATAATAACAATTTATCATATGTTTTGAACGTTAAGAGACAAGGAAATTAAGCAGACATAAAAATAGTTTCTGGCAAATCAATTTATGAACGTTGGGAGGATTCAAAACTAAAACTGGTAAAAATACAGCCTTTCTGGTAAGTTATTTTATAAAAACTATTTTGTATTTTTACAAAATAATTTTCAGTAAAAAGTGCCCAATACTACATCTAATCTCACGCGCAGGGGGAGAAATTAGCAAGTTTCAATTGAATTGGCCCGTTGTTGTGCACGCGAGCCCACTTCTCCTCTTAGCTCATTTACTAGCCCATATTCATATCGTAGTATTTATACACTAAGACTTCCTTTCACTTGAGTAATGTGGGACTTTTCTTTTGACACACTCACAAAACTACAACAAATACTACAAGATAATTTGATTTATATAATAAATATTAGATCTTATGTTTTCAAGTATAGCTCAAATAGAAGGAGAGAAGCGTGAATGAGGCATATAGAATACAATGAAAATCATTTTTTAAGGTTCTGAATCTGTTTAGTAAAAAAAGAAGACAACACAACACAGACCGACATTTTTTAAGCTCATATCCACAAAATCCAATGTATTTCAGAGGATATGTATGTAATATCTTAACCTTTAAAAATGTGCATCATATCCCTTTATATTTTAATTTGTATGTACTTTATTTATATTCATCTATTTTTCGTACATAAATTTAATAAACATCTCTGCGGCTTTCAGGTGATCATTCAGAGCCTCTATTTTCTCTAAAAAAAAAAATAAAATTGATTCATTATTTCTAATTTTAATTTAATTGTAAAGTTTTATACATAATTGTTAAGGTACACAAAGTAAAACAAAGAGAAATATCATTCATCTCTACAGTCTGAAAATTCGATGAAGACGATATATCATATTATTCTAGTCGGTAAATTTTATTATAATTTTTAATTCCCTTTAATGACTTTTCCTTCTCAAATTTTTATTATTCTTATCTAAAGAATTTTGGTTTGATATTCTGATTTTTTTTTAGAAGGAATATAGGTTTTTAGTGGTCATATAATAATTATGTTAATGTTCCATTTGATTTATGGATGAAAAATAAATGAATGTGGGTAAAGTACACATACATTATAATACATGAAGATTAAATACACTTTTTTAAAGGTTAGGATTATATACACATCACAAAAACTAATGTGGGGTTTAATGCATTTAACCAATTTTTTAATACTCCACTTATTATTGGTACTTAATTAGGAGAGTAAAATCCATAATTCATATGTTCTTCTCTTGAACATTTCTCATACATACAAAGCTGAATGCTACTAGTATCATGTTTATAAAATCATCATCCTATAGTTTCAAATTTAAATCTATCTCCCACTGTCAATTTCATTTATTTTGTTTCACATGTTGATATATGGTACATTGCTTGAACGAATTTATCAAAAGTGAAACAAATTAAGTAACACAATTTCTTAAAGGAGTTCGAAAATATAAAAATATCGTATTCAATATGCCTAACTTTGAGGAAGGAAAAGAAAATTTAGCCTTAAAATTAAATCATAGTTTCGAGAAACCAAAGAAAGATCAAAAGTCTAAAAATGTAAATACTGCTTGTTACCAAACTGGAAAAACAAAAAGATGTCAATATTGGAAAGGAAGTTCCTAGTTATAACTTACAAACTACCCTTGCATTTTGCCTCTTTCCCATTGATAACAATTAGTTGATTATAAGTAAAACTCCAATTCAAACCACAACGAAAAACACAATTTTGTTTCTTGACACCAAATTACACACATTCAAAGCCATAGTGTCCATCATTAAACCGTAACAACAAGAATAAACATAAAACCAATCTTGTTTTTCTCTTTATTCATATATACCTGATACCATAGAGGGAGAATTTCATCCTTCCTCTCCACTCTCTCTCTCATAAATTTCCTCCTCTCTATCTCAATTTCTTTGTTTCCTTCAATCAATTTTACAAAAATAAATAATATATTTTCCTAAAAAAAAATGGGTTGTGGGAAATCCAAGCATGCAGATATTGCTAGCGGAAACACTGTCTTGAAGCGCAAGACATCCACTGTGCAATCAAAGAAAAGAAAAGAAATCAAGGCAGAAATACAAAGAAACAAAATTAATGATGATGTGATTATTTCTAGGGTGGTAGAGAAAGAAAGTGAAAATGTGGAAAAGGTTGGTGGTTCTAATGACGTTAAAGACAATGTTGAAAATGGGCATGTGCAAGACGAAAAGGTGTTAGCAAATAAGGAAAATGGTGGTGTGAAGGAAAATAAAGAGGAAATTATTTTAGACGGAACGATTGAGAAATCAGTAGATGGGAAGGAAAATTCATTGATCAAAGAAAATGAGCAGACCTTGAATGAAGTTGTTGCAGAAATAAAAGAACCAGCAACAGGGGAAAATAAAGCAATACCTGAGAATGTTGAAGGAGAGAAAGACGATTCATTGAAAAAGAGTGATAAGAAAATGGATGTTGCTGTTGTAGAAGAGAAAGAAATTCCGAAGGAAAATATTGTGATGGCTGAGAAGTCTGAAGGAGAGAAAGAAGAATCATTAGAAAAGAATGACAAGGGAGTGAATGTTGCTCTTAAAGAGAAGGAAATAGTAGAGGAAGTAAAAAAGTGTGAGGAATCTAAAAGTGGGAAAGTAGATTCCTTGGAAAAGAATTCTCAGGAAGTGAATGATGATGCTACAGAAGTGAAGGAACCAGAGGAGGAAAGAGGATATGAAAATGCAGCAGGTATGCAATAGGATGAAGTTTGATGTTTATTCTTCTTTCCTATTTCATGTTAGATACATTAATCATTATTGTTAGTTATATTTATTTTGTCTCACAAATTGTTACTTAATTATAAAAATATTGCAATCTAACTTAAATTAATCTTATCTGTTCATATTTTGTCAAAATATATATTAAATAATAATTTGTATATAATGTTAAGTGCAATTTATATTTTCCTTTTGTGGCATGCTTGTATAGGTGAAGCATGAATTATTGATTAAGAAATTTAACTCTTCCTTGTATATATACAGTAGATGTTAGTATAGAGAAAGAGACTTTGATCAAGCAAGAAGACAACAACAGAGGCATGGAAGCCTTAACCTCAGAACGTGAAGAGAATGTAATAAAGGTTGAAGACAACACAGAAACAAATATTGTCTCTACCTCCGAAGTTGAAGAGAAGGATTTGAAAGCTGAAAAGGTATGTGGGGTTGGAAAAAGTTTACACTTTGAATTTTTTTTGTTTATTAATGAAGTTCTTATTGTGGGGAAGAAAATAATATGATCACGTTTGGGCTGCAGGTACAATCAGAAAATTGGCCGAGCAGCGATGAAGTGAAGACAGAATGATTTAGGGAATTTGGAGTTAACACATAAATTGTTTTGATTATGTTTATGTTTGGTTGTGAGCTTGTTGTACAACCAACATTACTTTAATTGTAAACTGTTACCTGTCTTTGTGCTCAATTCTCTTAAAATGTAACACATCATATTCTACAACAGTTTTAAGCTTTTTTCTAATATTGTGCTTGTTTTAATAAAGGACATTTACTTAGTTCAATCAGTAATTTGGATACTTTTGTGTTAGTATTAATTATATTAGCTTCATATTAAAAAAAAAACATAATATTAATTTTTTTACAATTTAGAATTATATGTAAGAATCGACAAAAAAAAATTTCATTTTATTTTGCTAACATGAAACTATCACATGCATAGTACTTACCGATTCGGAAAGAAAAATACTTATGATATCATTTCAGCAACCAAATGAGATTTGTATGTATCTATAGTATTAAACAAAACTACGCATACATCATAAAATAATATATTGTGTGCAACAACTTTGATTAATCACACACATTTATATTTGTTGATAATTAAAAAGTGGGTTTAGCACTGATGTGGAAAGGCATTTATTTGTTTACATTGTCCAATTTTAAGCGTAATTACTATTAATTGATCACATGCTTTTCTATTTTCTTTAATAGGCACTTGTCAATTTTCCCTTTTAGAAAAAATACATACTTAAAACTTTTTCACAATATTCTTGCAATGTGAGGCAAAAATGGGTAGCACATTGTTGAAGATCCTATGAATGTGATAAACTTAATTCTTCGTTTAGAATTATAAAAACTCGATTGATTTAAAATTAGATTCATATACATAATTTTATATATTAATAAAATTTTAAAAGAATTGAATTCTAATATCTTTATCATTTCAGATGAAGGATGCGTTTGGGAGAATTTATCTACAGCTTATATTTGAGCTTATCTTATAATATAAGTACTTTAGATAAAAAATTTAAGTGTTTGTTTAAATTTATGAAAATAACTTATGATCCTTCAATAAACCCATTTGAACTTATTTCAATAAACTTCATGGAGAAGTTTATCAAAAAAAGTTTATTGAAACTTTTAGATATAAGTGTTTAATTAAGTTATTTTTCTAAACAGATCCAAAATATAAAATAAATGACTAATTCCTTTGTAGAATACCAAGAAAACCACCATGAGGGAGTCAAAAGTGGTGACCTTTTGACAGTTAAGTCAGTGTATATAATCCAATAATCTTTCAAAAGTGCATTATATTATATTTTAATTTATATAAACTTTATTTACATTTACCAATTTTTCATTCATAAATTTAAGAGGAAACTAATGTTATAGTGCCATGTGTCACATTATGATTGGATCCCGTTAAACAAACCATTCACAACGTTTGTGGAATATTCGAATAAAGGGCAAGTGGGTCCCAAAGCTATGCCAATTAGACACTTGTAAATAGAGGTCTCATTCAACATTTACAAATTAATGCTTACACCCTGTTACCTTGGTGATTTCTCCCCTCACAAATCACTGGAGTCACTCTTGGTGCAGGCTAAAGTAAAACAAAGAGATATACCATTCATCACTATAGTTTGATGATTTGATGAAGACAACACATCATCTATACATTATTCGGATGGATTAATGAATTTTCCTTCTTAAGTTTTCATTTTTCCTATCTAGAAAATTTTGATTTGATATTCTGATCTTTTTTAGAAGAAATGTAAATTTTTAGTGGTCACATAATAATTATATTAATGTTTTATTTTATTTATAAATAAAAAAATAAGTGAATGTGGGTAAAATACACATAAATTAAAGTATAAATAGATTAAATATACTTTTTTAAAAGTTAATAATTATATGTATATCAGTCAAAGTACATTAATTTAGAATATTTTAGCCAATTTTTTAATATTCCACTTGTTGGTTTCTAGTTAAAAAAGTGAAATCCATACTCCACATGTTCTTCTCTTAAACATTTCCCATGCACGGAAAGTTGAATGCTACAAGAATCTTGCTTTATAAAATCATCATCCAATAGTTTCAAATTTAAATCTGTCTTCCACTGTCAATTTCATTTATTCTGTTCATATGTTGCTATATGGTTCATTGCTCGTATGAATTTATTAAAAGTGAAATAAATTAAGTTCCACAAATTCTTCAAGTTGGGACGATAACATAGGAGAGCAGGTTGATTTGAAAAACTAATTATGATTTGATAATTAGCTAATTACGTTAGCTATTAACTGATAATTTATTATATTAATTAATTTAACCAGCTTTTTATATAAAAATATTTGATAAAATTGATTTTTTACTATTAATTATTTATATGTAAAATAATATATAAGTATATAGATATATTTTATAATTTATTTGAACTTTTTTATTTTAATAATATTTTTGATTTTAAAATATTATTTATCAAATTTTTCCTTTAAAAAATTATTATAATTTATTATTTACTATATTTTTATTTAAAAAATAAATAATTATAATTTATTATTTATTATATGTCCTTAAAAAATAAATAAGTATAATTTATTATACTTATTAGATTTTCTTTTAAGAAATAAATAATTATAATTTATTAATTTTAATATTTTCTTTTAAGAAATAAATAGTTATAATTTATTGTAAATTTTTATTAAGAAATAGATTATTTTAGATAAAAATAAGTTTATTATTATTATTAATTATTATTATTGTTGTTGTTTAATTATGTTATTTTTATTATAAGTGGATGATGAAAAAAATGGAAAAAAGATCAAATAATATATAAAGACAAGTATATCAAAAATAGTATTTTTCTACATCTTAAATATCAAATAATTAATTGAAAAGGTTGAATTTTTTAACTTTTTAAAACTTTTTAAAGAACAAAAGCTAACTCAAATAGTTATCTATTAAATATTTAAAATAACTTATTGACTTATTTGAATAGTTAAAGTCCTTTGAATTAGATAAAAACTGATAAAAAAAATTGCTTATCAAACACCCTCTATATCTTCTTTATCATTGATGGATTTTAACACCATTAACTATAACGACCTAAATGTATGCAACTTTTCAATCTAACTCCTATAAAAAATTTAGATGTAATGTCAATGCTCATATCTCAAAAGGTTATGTAAGTTAAGTCAACGTCATTAATGGGCATCAAAATTTACTAGCAAAATAAATGAGTTCGAAATTATAAAAATATCATATTTAATATGCCAGGAAGGAAAAGAAAATTTAGCCTTAAAATTAAATTATAGTTTCAAAAAACTAAAGAAAGATCAAAAGTCTAAAAATGTGAATATTGATTGTTACCAAACAGGCAAAAGAAAGGGATGTCAATATTGGCAAGCCAGTTCCTAGTTGTAACTTACAAACTATCTTTGCATTTGGCGTTTTTCCATTGATAACAATTAGACGATTACAAGCGAAAGTTAAAATTAAACCACAACGATTTTGTTCCTTGACACCAAATTACGCCCATTCAAAGCCATAGTTTCCTTCATTAAACCATAACAAGAACAAACATAAAACCAATCTTGGTTCTCTCTTCATTCATATATTCCTGATTCTATAGAGGGAGAATTTCATCCTTCCTCTCCACTTTCTCTCTCATTAATTTCCGCTTCTCTATCTTAATTTCTTTTTCCTCTAATCAATTTGATAAAAAAATAATATATTTTTCTAAAAAAAATGGGTTGTGGGAAATCCAAACATGCAGATGTTGCTAGCGGAAACACTGTCTTGAAGCGCAAGACATCCACTGTCCAATCAAAGACAAGAAACGAAATCAAGGCAGAAATCATAAAAAAGAACACTGACGATGATGTGATTATTTCTAGGGTGGTAGAGAAAGAAAGTGAAATTGTGAAAGAGGTTGGTGGTTCTAATGATGTTAAAGACAATGTTGAAAATGAGCATGTGCAAGAGCTAGCAGCAGAGGGAAATAAAGCAATGCCTAAGAATTTTGAAGGAGAGAAAGATGATTCATTGGAAAAGAGTGATCAGAAAATGGAGGTTGCTATTGTAAAAGAGAAAGAAATTCCAAAGGAAAACATTGTGACGGTCGAGAAGCCTGAGGGAGAGAAAAAAGAATCATTGAAAAAGAATGATGAGGGAGTGCATTTTGCTCGTAAAGAGAAAGAAGTAGCAGAGGAAAAGAAGACAAATTCTGAGGATTCTGAAAGTGGGAAAGGAGATTCCTTGGAAGAGAATTCTCAAGAAGTGAATGATGATGCTATAGAAGTGAAGGAACCAGAAGAGGAAACACAAGAAGAAAATGCAGCAGGTGTAAAAACCGAATGAAATTTGATGTTTATTCTCCTTTCTAATTTTCATTTTCGTTAAATTAAGGATTAATATTAGTTACACGTATTTTGTCTCATATATTATTACTTAATTGCATAAATGTTATAATCCGATTTAAACTTATCCTCAATTCACCTTTTTATATGTACACTAACGTTTTCCTTTTGTAATATGCTTGCAAATGTGAAGCATGAATTATCGATTGAGAAACTTAACTTTCCCTTGTATATGTAACGTGGATGTTGGTACAGAGGAAGAGACTTTGGTCAAGAAAGAAGACAACAAGAAGGACATGGAAGCTTTAACCTCAGAAAATGAAGAGAATGTAATAAAGGCTGAAGACAACAAAGAAAGAGACATTGTCCTTGCCTCTGACGATGAAATGAAGGATTTGAAAGTTGAAAAGGTAAGTGGGGATGGGGAAAAGTTTACACTTTGAGTCTTTTTGTTTATTAATTAAGTTCTTACTGTGAGGAAGAAAATAATATGACCATGTTTCTGCTGCAGGTACAATCAGGAAATCAGCCGAGCAACGACGAAGTGAAGACAAAATGATTTAGGGAAAATTGGAGTTGATACATAAATTGTTTTGATCACAAGTCTGTAGTTCGCATGTATTTGGTTGTGATCTTGTTATGCAACCAACATCACTCTAGCGATAAGTTGTTGCTCTCTTTATGTTAACCCTAAATGCACTGTTTCCTTTTTCTCAATTCTCTCAAAATATAACACATCTTAGATTTTACAATAATTCTAATACTTCTTTTTAATATTGTACTTGTTTTAATAAAAGGATATTTTTCTTTGATCAATTAGAAATTTGAATATTTTTGTGCTAATATTAATCGTATTTGTTTTATATTAAAAAAAAAAAAGAATAGACATAACATTTATTTTTTTGTGCGGCTCAAAATTATGTGCTAGTATCTAAAAAAAAATTTCATCTTAATCTATCAACATAAAACTAATATGATTGATACTTACATATTCAAATCCGAGGGAAAATATTTATGATTTAATCTACTACATTGAATTTATATAATAATTTTCTCATCTGAGTTGGCCCAAGTTGCACTGCCAAAATTTGAATCTTGTGATTCATGTAAGGCTATTCTCGTTAAAGTCAATATTAATAGAAGAATATTCTTTTTTGTTTTCTCCAATCACTTCATCAACGAAATGAGATTTATTAAACAAAAATGTGGACAGTTCATAAAATAATATATTTTGATTAATCACACACATTAATATTTGCTGATAATAAAAAAATGGGGTTTAGCTTTGATGTAGAATGGCATTGCACTGTCCCAACTTTGAGAGTAATAACTATTAATTGATTCCATGCTTTCTATTTTTTTTTTTTTTAATAGGCACTTGTCTTTTTTTTTTTTCCTTTTTCTAGAAAAAATGAATAACATATTGTTGAAAATCTTATAATGATGATAAACTTAATACTTCATTTAAAATTATAAAAAAAATATTAAACTCAGAATGATTTAAAATTGAATTTATGCATACAATTCTATACAAAATTTTAATATTGTCATCGTTTCAAATAAATGATAAAAGAGACGACAGATTCACACAAAGAATACTGTCACGAGGAAGTCAAAAGTGGTGGCCTTCGTATCAAATGTGTATGCCAAAACAGTCTTCATACGTCATAAAAAGATAAGGATAAGGCTTTGGAGTATTATAGATAGAGAGACTTACTTAGGAAATATAAAAATGTAAGATTATCATACATGATTAATATTTAAGGTATTCATATTTGAACACGTCAATCATTTTTTAAATATATTAAAATTATAAATAATAATTGAACTATTGAACTAATTTTACAGATTTTTGAATACTCAGCGTTTATTTAATATAAGCACATATAAATATTATAAACTTTTAAAAAAGCTATTTCATTAATTGAGGGTCAAAGATTATTGAGAATTTTTTATATATTTTAATTACAACATATATTCTTATTTTTACGTAATAAATAAAAATTAATTGATAATTTTATTGTTCATCTCTAATTTTGTGAGATTTATATATATATTAAAATTTTGATTTTTTATTTTTTAAGATATCAAAAATTATAAAAATTAATAGTTAATTTTTATTCATGAGGATAAGTATTATAGTTTCAGTATTTAAGAAGTTGTTAAAAGACTATTTTGCTCCAGACAGAAGTAGGCATACACTGTTGAACACGTGGCAATATATAGATTGTGGAGATTAAACTAAACATGAGAAACAAAAATTGGAGGGGCTAAGATGCTTTCTCCTGCAACCTGGGTGTAGGGTTTTAAGATAGCTAAATTAGGTTGTTAGGTTTTAATTTGGTTACTCCCAAAGCAGAAGTCCTCACCCCTTGAATTACATGCCAAATTGATAGAATGTACATTATAATTTGCATGAGTAATATTTAATTAATTATTATTTAATAAGCTAATTACAGGAATCAAAACCCTAAGTATGATATTAATAATATAAATAAATTAAATATTATTATAGTACAATTTAGTATCTATTATAATTGATATGTTAATTTAGATAATCATTAATTTAGATGATCATTAATTTATTAATAATTATATAATAGATAATTTTCTAAATTTTAATAGTACTGTAGAATTACGTAAATTTTTACAAAGGCTTAAAATTTGCATGATTTAATAATTGATATGTAATTAAACTTTTAAATTATAATTTGCATGATTAATATTTAATGAATTATTATTTAATAAGATAATTACAGCAATAAAAACCTTATGATATTAATAATATAAATAAATTTAATATCATAGTAAGATTTAATATCTACTATAACTGATATGTTAATTTAGATAATCATTTATTTACTAATAATTATTTAATAGACAATGTTTCTAAATTCTAATGGTACTCATGAATTTTACAAATTTTTATGAAGGCTTAAAGTAAAAGTTATGAGTTTGTACATAAAATTTTGTAATTTTATATATTATCAGCATACAATAAATATATAAAAAATTATAATTTCATCAATCAAAATTGAATCAAAAAATTTTTAGATTTTTTTCACTTTTATATACAATTTCATAAAAGTTGTGGTTTAGCGGTCTAGTAATGAGCAATTTGGAGAGTACGGTGAAGGTGAAGGTTTGAAGTTCAAATTTTCTCATCGTTAATGTATCATAAAATAAATAAATAATAGAATGAATTCCAACTTTATGTAAAATTCTAGAATTAATTTTTCAAAATTTTTAAAATTAATAGAGTGATATCCCACTTCAAAGAAAAATTGAAGAATTTTTTAATTTTTTATAACCTAAATAAATGGATATTAACTTTTAATAATATTTCTTATATATATTAATCTTATCATAATAATAATTTGAGCATAAATTTATAAAAGCATATAATAGAATGTAATTTGTAACTATCTAAATAAACAAACTTTGTAATTTCATATTATTGAGATATATTAAAATCTAATTAATTTAGTAAGACAATTGAAATTGTATAGCACTATATTGGATAATAGAATTATATTAAACAATAGAGTAAATTACATTAATCTCTTTTAATATTTAATATAATTATATTCAGTATACTCTAACTCCTAAAAAATTTAGATGTATGATCTAGCACATACCTCAAAAAGTTGTAATGAGCTAGATCATTGTAATTAACAGCATCAAAATTTACTAGCAAAAAAATGAGTTCTAAGATATAAAAATAACATATTTAATAAGTCAAAATTTGAGGAAGGAAAAGAAAATTTAGCCTTAAAATTAAATCAAAGTTTCAAGAAAGCATAGGAAGATCAAAAGTATAAAAATGAAAATAGTGATTGTTACCGAAGTGGCAAAACAAAAAGATGTCGATATTGACAAGGCAATTCCTTGTTATGACTTACAAACTATCCTTGCATTTTGGTGCTTTTCCATTGATAACAATTAGATGATTACAAGTGAAAGTTCAAATTAAACCACAACGGTTTTGTTCCTTGACACCAAATTACGCCCATTTAAAGCCATAGTCTCCATCATTAAACCATAACAACAAGAACAAACATAAAACCAATCTTATTTTTCTCTTCATTCACATATTCCTGATACCATAGAGGGAGAATTTCATCCTCCCTCTCCACTTTCTCTCTCTTTTATTTCCTCCTCTCTGTCTCAATTTCTTTGTTTCCTTCAATCAATTTTAAAAACGATGCTGAAAATGAGCATGTGCAAGAGGAAAAGGTGTTGGTAAAGAGCAAGCAAAATGGTGGTGTAATGGAAAAGAAAGAGGAAATTATTTTAGAGGGAAATTATTTTGAAGGAGAGAGACAATTCATTGAAAAAGAGTGATCAGAAAATAGATTTTGCTGTTGTAGAAGAGAAACAAATTCCAGAGGAAAACATTGTGACGGTTGAGAAGTCTGAAGGAGAGAAAGAAGAATCATTGGAAAAGAATAATGAGGGAATGAATGTTGCTCTTAAAGAGAAGGAATGGTAGAGGAAAAGAAAACAGAGTCCAAGGATTCTAAAAGTGGGAATCTCCAGAAAGGAGATTTCTTGGAAGAGAATTCTCAGGAAGTGAATGATGATGTTACCGAAGTGAAGGAACCAGGAGAAGAAAAAAGAGAAGAAAATGCAGCAAGTGTGCTAAAGGATGAAGTTTGATCTTTACTCTCCTTTCTCATTTTGATATTAGTTACATTAATGATTAATGCTAATTATACTTATTTTATCTAACAAATTGTTATTTAATTATTCAAATGTCACAATCTGATCTAAACTGGTCCTATCGGTTCAAATTCTATCATATATACATTGAGTGGTAGTTTGTATATAATGTCACGTGCAACTAATGTTTTCCTTTCAAGTATCTACATGAAGCATGAATTATTAATTAAGAAACTTAACTTTCCCTTGTATATGTACAGTGAATGTTAGTATGGAAGAAGAGACTTTGGTCAAGGAAGAAGACAACAGGAAGATGGAAGCTTTAACCTCAGAAAGTGAGGAGAATGTAGTAAAGGCAGTAAACACCACAGAAACAAATACTGTCTCCGCCTTTGAGGGTGAAGAAGGATTTGAAAGCTGAAAAGGTACGTGGGGTTGGAAATAGTTAAGTTATACTTTGGATCATTTTTTTCATTAGTAAAGTTCTTATAGTGGGGGAAGAAAATAATTTGACTATGTGCTGCAGGTACAATCAGAAAATCCACCAACCGGTGAAAATGTGAAGACAGAATGGCCAAGGGAAATTTGGATTCAATACATAAATTTTTCTGATCATGTACCTTTTGATAACAAAAGCTTTAATTATAAGCTGTTGCTATCTTTGTGTTAATCCTAGCCGCATCGTGTTTCCCTTTTCTCAATTCCTCAAAATGTAACACATCTCGAATTCTGCAACAGTGCTGATGCTTATTGATATTGTGTTTGTTCTCTTCAACTGTAACTTCTTAGTTATAAGCTTTTGTTGTCTTTGCAAGATGATGTTCATGGGCTTGTTCTTGAGACTCAACAGATTACTATTAAATAAAAAGGTCAATTGTTAGAAAGTAATATTAATAATTAAGTTATTAGATTATATTATGAACTTAGGCTATGATATGGACTTGCTTGTAGTGCATCCAAATTAAGGATTTTATAATCTCTATGTTTTTTAAGAGCTCTATATAGATAGAGCATCAAGTTTATAACTATCGTATTAATTCAATATTATTTCATTCTATTATAATATTATCAAAGTTTTTTCCTCTCTATATCTTCTCTCTACTCCTTGCCTTTCTAAATCCTAATTTTTTTCTCAACACCAATGAACTCAATTTGAGCTGTGGGTTTTGCAACTTTGTAAAGTTGTAGGTAAAGTTGTGTTGTTATGTATTTGGAGTGCGTTTTGATTTTATGCAAGTTTGGATAATTTTAATTTTGGGTGTCTTCATGTAAATTAAAATTCTTGTGAATTTTGGTGTTTCATATTATTTAGAGCACTATCCAACAAATTTTATGATTTTTAGTGTTTCATGTGATCTCGAACACTGTTTGATAAATTTTAATGTTTCATATGATTTAGAGCACTTTTTAATGAATTTGGATATCTTCATGTAATTTGAAATATTGTTCGGCGTAATTTATATTTGCACAAATCTAATTTGATAAGATTATCCTCAATATAAAGTGATTTTGATCACTAATTTAGTTGCATGACTTGTTTTAATATCTTGAAATTAGCTTCAACAAATACAACTTAAGAGCAACATAATTTAGGGTAGTATTGGTGATATTGGCATAATTCCTATCATAGGTGTTAGTGATTTTAAGGACTAGCTAGGAAGTTCATGGAGCAGCTCAGGGGAAGCTAGCAGAAAACTTTTTGGAGTTGTATCATTTATGTCAGGAAAAATAACTAGAAGAAGGTCAAAGGAATAATTAAGGATAGTTGGTTAAAAACTTCTAGGAGCTATATCTACTGAGGTTTTGGAGTTATGTTTAGAGTTTGAGTGTTTACGTTTAAGGGGAGTTGTTTTGTATGGTGTAGTTGTTGCAAGCCTTCCATCGAATTTACAGTTTAAGTTTTTTTTATAATTACTTTTATTGTATTTTATTTGTTAGAGTTAAAATTTATGTAACAAATTTAAGTTTTGTAAACTTCAACTTAAAGAAAAGTGTTAGAAAATAATATCAGTAATTTAGTTATATTATGGGTTGAGGTTATAATATGAACTTGTTTGTAGTACACCTAAAATTAAGGATTTTATAATCTCTGTTTCTTACGGGTTCTATATAAATAGAACATTAAGTTTATATCTAATGTATTAATTCAATCTTATTTCATTCTATTATAATATTATTAAAGTTCTCACTTCTCTCTACTTCCTCTCTCATTCTCTAAACTCTCATTATTTTCTCAACACCAATAAACTCAACCCTATAGTTTACAAGTCAATCAATTAGGAGATATTTATTTAGTTTGATAAAAAAAGTTGGAATATTTTTGCATTAGGATTAAATCATATTTGTTTTATATTAAAAAAAACATAACATAATATTTATTTGTTGCGCGACTTAGAATTTTATGCAAGAATAGCCAAAAAGGGAATTGCATGGGAACATTGAAAGTTGACGGTGGTAGGTCAGAATCCAAGCCAATAGAGCTTGTGTACACTTAAGTGTGACCAAGTCTCACCAGAACGGAACTTCTTTAGACCTAAAGTGGATATAACTCGAATCTCATTTACAAGAAGTTGTTAAAAGTATAATCAGCCATATATAATTTTTAATAATAGCGCATTTTATGTACATCTCCCATATCAAAACTAAAAGTAGAATAAGTCCAACCTTCAATTAGTGCATTACATGTAAGGCTAAAATTTCAGAAGATCCTGTACTCTTAAGGCAAGAATTACAGATCATATTTACAAGAATGGAGATATAGAAAATTACGTCACTGTACAAGAAGTCCTTCTCGCCAGTTACTACAAAATTCATGCTGTATGGCCCATGCCTTCTGAAAGGACCTTGGAGAAATAATGAATAGAAAGCATAACCAAGAACTGACCTCTTGCAGCTGTTTTGCAAGAAATAATCTAATATCATTCAATTGATGTCAACGGGCAGTTGACTTTCCCTGATTGCCGATCTCTGTACTGAACTCGATAAGGGGAGCTCCAGGATCTCTGGACAAGACAATGTTTCCACTTGAATCTCTGTTGCCATAACCCAGAAGAGGAGGATCCATCACAATCCGGCATGATCCTGGCGTATCTGACCCCATTTGAACACCGTAATAGACTAAGTGATCTGAGATACTATTCCCACTCACTGACCTGCATAAGATAATCAAATTAACTTTCAGCAGCTTCTTTTTTTTTTTTTTTTTTGTCAAGACTTCTTTTCATAAGTTCTTCCAAGAGCACAGCTACATGCAAATGGCTAAAAGTTCTCTCCGACAGTCTACCATAACTCAAAAACCAAGAGAAAGGGGGCTTTAGCAATTTGCATGAAATCCATTGAATCAACTGCAGCTGTGTATTTTCATCAGCATAATGACTTATTAAAGATGGTTACCTGCTACAAGATGGATCCTCGCCAGATCCATCACAAATCTTCTCAACTGTATACACAAGACTTCCTAATCCAATGTTATAAAGCCACACCTGCAAACCAGAAAGATTTCTCAGTTGCATAAATAACACCCAAGCAAACTATATAAAATAGTATATCATGGTTTTGCCTATTCCCAATGTAAATCAAGAGCTATAGACCATTAAAGCAGCATGGCCAACTAAAGATAATTCTTTCATGTTGTCCAAGCAGCAAACAAGCTGATTAAGAAGGCAAATGAAAGATATATAATAACTTCAAGATGGAACCTCTCTCCCTCTGCCAGATGTGCACAGCAGACTTAGTGTCTCGAATAAATCACACAAACATAGGTACTAAATCGTGAATGTCTTCACAAATTTAGTACAAAAGCATCAATCTAATGTTATATCATTTGATTTCAAAACAAAGAATTACATAAGAGTGGGCTCTTGGGCACAGATACCCACACTTCTTCACAAAAAAATATGTGGCTGAGCTCCCTCAAAGTCTCAAGACCCCACTCCCCAAAGGAAAAAAAAAAAACCCGCGGGGGGGGGGGGGGGGGGGAAACAAAAAAAAAACCACCCCAAAAAAAAAATGAAAAAAAAAAAAAACTTTCAAAAAAAAAAAAAAAAAAAAAAATTTCTCAGTCTTCGGGCAGCACGAGACACGGCTTGCCCGTGTCACAAGACACGGCCGTGTCCCGTGCCCAGAAAGCCAACGGTTGGCTTTCAAAAGGCCAAACACGGCCTCTCCTCTCCCAACATGCCCTA
>JANHAO010011095.1:0-17230 GCA_026873985.1 Saraca asoca | reverse complement strand
ATTTCAAATGATTTAATAAATTGAAGTCCTGGATCCATTGAAAATCCATTGGTAATACGATGGCACTTGTGAGTAGCCTGTGTGGTGGAGAAATAAGGGTGGACCTGTCGAATATATGAATATTTAACATGCGCATTAAATCGAAGAAATAAAGGCAGTCCTGTCAAATATATATATAAATATTTGACATGCGTACTGGATTGATTTTTGGGATGTTTATGATATTATGATTACCACTAGAAATTTTCCTTGGATTCCAATTGAATGTATGGTTATTTGAATTTCATAATTATAAATATATATATACATATATATTATTTTTATGGGATTGTCTACTCACTGAGTTTCTATGAAACTCACTCCTCTCTTCTCAATGTTTTTTAGAGCCATAAGATACTCCTACCATCCCTCCACCTCACAGTGATATAGGATCTGCTTCTTGATTGGGTGGATTTTTCCTGTGAAGTATAAAGGTATATAAATGGTGGAAATTAATGGCAGATGGTAGGATTATATACATGCATATATATTAGTTGTGGAGTTCCCAATAGATTATAGATTGTGTTGTTCTAGGCTATTGTTATTGTGTATTATTGTACAGGTTGTGGTGGGCATGTAGCCCTTTAGTTATTGTATAGGCCTTGTGCCCAGATATTCAAAAAATGGAAGAAACTCTATCGGATTTTCATTAAAATGGATATGTGCATAGTTAGCTATGTATTAGTCTAATTGTGTATCCTGGTATGTCATTTTACATGTTCAGGCTTGTAGAGGGTTTTCTAATAGTGACCTTCTATGTCGGTTACGTTCCGTGGGTCAGGGCGTGACAACTAATTTGTGTAAAAATGTCACGGCTAATGGTGATTGGTGAGTATGTTAATTTTGGACTCAAAGTGGAGAAAATAGGAAAATTTCTTAGAGACCTACTTGAAGTCAAGGATGAGAAGTTGGCTTCCATTTTTTCCTATTTTGCCTCTCATAAGTGAGTCTCCTCTTCTTTTCCCACAATGCCTAACTGCGTCTTTGTAGCACACACATATTTTGGAGCTTGGAGCTCTCTTTCCACACTTTTCTTTCTTTCTCTTCAGGTGAGCAATCATTCCTTCATATTATTTTCCCAAATTTTTGCTAATGATTCTACTCTTCTTCCTCTTTGATTTAATACCAAAATTATGTTGATTCATTAAGTAAAATCTAAGTTATGGATTTTTCAAGCTAAAAGCCACTATTTATTTTACTATTTAACCCAAAAACTCATATGGATTTTGTGGTATTTATGAGGCTCAAATCTTCTACTTCTAGCTTGTTTTTGTGGACTGAAGTCATGATCTAATGATATTTGACAATTTGATGCAAGAAAACTCTTAAAAAATCCTTAGCAAAATCTAAAAGCTAATAAACTCTTCTTTTGTGTTTTTAAAGAATATTGAAGATCTTTGTGAGATCTATTTAATATTTTTATTCTAGCTGCTAGGGTGAGTAATTCTTATATTTTTTGTGAATTATGATGTGTTTTGGTTGTGATTTGTTAATTGGTTGGTGTGAATGAATAAGATGAGTTCTTGGTGATTATGTGGGTAAATTTGTGGTTGAATAAATTTGTTGAGGTGTTGAATGGTTTGATGTGGAAGTAGCTAAGTTATAAGTTTATTTAAACTTTCAAAACATGTTGAAATAAGGACTTTCAATAAAAGGTAGATTAGAAAGTTATCTCCCTTATTTTTCTGTTGTTTTCATGCAAAACCTGCTTGTGCGAGTTGAATCGTAACTTTTTAAACTAAACTCATGATCATGTTTGTAAAAACCTAGTTATTTTTCTTGATTGATTCAAATTGAATTTTGAACTAAAATTTCACTAGTCAAATTGACCTTTCCTATTCTATTTTTTGATTCTGTTCATAATTTGAATCATGTTTAAATTTGGACTTCCCAAAAGTTTTCAAAATTTGGTGAGTAGACTTGCATTTTCAACTAAATTTCCTTGATTCTACTCAAGTTTTTACAACAATTCTGATAGTGATTCTACTTGAATTTCAAACCCGATTTTGCTCGCGATTTTGATTACACCTTGAGAATTTTCCACTTTTTTAATTTAAACTTCTCTCTCTTTAAAACTATTTTATTTCTTTGAATTTAAACTTACATGAGGTACAATTAAGTCAAATAAAGCATATGAGAAGTCTTGAAGGAGTGATTTCCAAGTTAATACTAATTAACCTAGTAATTGATCACACACAAATGATATGGAAGCAATGCGGATAGTTATAAAGACAGTGTGATAGAAATTGTGTGTTTAAGACAGTAATGTAATGATGGTCTATATGTGGATAATAAGAAAATGATCATAATACTTCTTATAATAATAGGACCTGTATAATCATGAATAAGGTCCAAGTTTGAATATTCTTTAGGAATTGGCTTATGATATATAATCAATGATAATGTGATATATGTAATAAAGATGATATAAAATATATGTGAATGATGGATAATGTGATAATGTGATGAGAATGATGCTATTAAGATACTTGAAAATTCCCCATGAAACATAGGATGACAAGTGATGAATGATTGTAATTGTGGAAATACAATTACTATGAATGGTATTATGGTATAAAGTTTGATAATGTGCATACGATATTGAAAAGTATGTGATGATATGATTGCTATTGGAATTACAAATACAATAAGTAATTATATGGTGAAAAGCTTATGCATGACATGAAATGATATACAATGTTATGAATGATGATGAAATATGTTAATATGAAATTGATGAGATATCCATTTTGAGAATGGAATGATTGAATATCTGAAAGCTTTATGAGGCTTGACATGAGAATGATGGGATATGACGGGAAATAATAAACTAGATCTTGAATCTGCACGTTCCAAATGGCGAAGGGCAATAAAACAGGTTCTAGAGGGAAAAGGCTAGATTTGTGTGGGTTATGGTTGGACCAGAGTAACAAGGAGATTTACATTGCTTTTCTTCATTATGTTATTTATCGGAATGGTTATTTAAATGCGTTAAATGTAATAAAATATGACTTGATTATGTGACATGGTTATTGATAGCTTGAAGCTATGCGAATAATATGATCTATAATTGTTATTCTAAGAAATTCTAAAAGAAGACTAAATGTGATAAGACAATGTGATATAAACTCATACGAAGACTAGGTCCTGTGCAATGCTATAAAGTAATATAGTGTTGTGATTTGAGCATATAATGATTGATAAGAATAGCTTGAAGCCATGAGAAAATCATTGTTCTTTATAGTGTAACAATTAAATTGTATTGTGATATTACTCAAAGGTTGATCCCTTATGTCTTTATGATGTGTTGGATAATTCTAGCATGAGTTATGCTTTCTAAAGAGATGATGTATGTGTGTTTGATTAAATGTTGATAAATTCATAAGTTAGATATGGATTTATTTCACTGCACTCTAGACTTATTCTTCTGTGGATCATTTTGAGATTCTTAAGAAATTGTTGTTAGTAAGGATAGGTGATAACTTAATGGAAGTTGTTGCTAATGTATTTACCACCACAATAGAGAGTCTTTAGGAATGCATGTATATTATGAATTTGTTGAGAATTTGTTTCATGAAAGTTTAAATGGATATGCGCTATGGCCGGTGGTGCCTCTATCTATTATAAAAATATGTTTATATATCAATGTGCTTTCTTTGTCTATAATTTTGCCCTATTAACCATTTGAGTTTAAGTATAAAGACTGGAAAGATTAAATTAGGCATGAGTAGAAATGAATAACAGAGATAGATTAAAGGCTGACGTTTATCAACTGAGGATTGATATTCACACCAATCATGATCAGGAGTTTGGGTTATGACAAAGTTGGTATGAGAGCATGGTCTAAACTAAATATGTGAGTATAGGTCTGCATCTAGAATTGCATAGAGTCAATTAGAGTTGTTATATGGTGATGGTTTCATTAAGTGTTAATAGGAATAGTACTAGTAGTACGTGTGCACCGGGAGCACGTATTGATGATACCAGTCCTGTTGACTTGATGAAATTTGTGTTCACATTACTAAAGTTAAATTGGAACCTTTGTGAGAATCTAATTAATTTTGTAATATAGATTATGGAAAAACTAAAAGGCAGGAAAGCCAAGAATCTAAGTTTGGTAATGGAGAATTGTCCATAGGATGAACTAGTCCACACTATGAAGTTGGTGATAATCCTGAAGTCCCTAAATGGGCAGAAAAGCTACTGCAGTAGGCAATGAATCACTTAATACAAATGTTAACACAAAATCAAAATCAAGATCAGAACAGATGACCTGATAGGGGTACATGAAATGAAAGGGATCAAACTCTTTTGGTTAGAAACAAGCAATCAAGTAGATTAAGAATCATTCACAAATTTCTAAAATTAAAGTTGCCTCAATATATGGGAATAGATTCTTCTGTGGACCCGTATCAGGTTCTTGACCAAATTGAAAGATATGGTAGGATACTATAGTGCCTCAAACCATTACTAACAGAGCTAGAAGGGTATTAGCTGTATGATTTGACCCATTATTGGTATGTTGGAGTCTGTCATAGGTGAAAATGGGTCTTGCCCAAGCAGGCCAAAAGCTCGATAGAAGCTAAGTTTGAAGGACATTCAGCTCGCTAAGGAGAAGAGCGCAAGGTCTCAGCTCACGTGCTCGGCAGTTTGTTCCTACACAAGCTTGCTTTGATAAAGGCGGGCTCATCCTTGCTACAGTAGCAGTTGCAAACTTACGAAGAGGAGGCACAACCTCGGCCAGAAGCTCCACAAGATAGAGTTCCAAACAAGCTTACGTCAAGCCTCAATTCCAGCCGACCAGAAGGGCCCACCCAGTAGAAAGCAGCATGCAGCAGTCGGATTGTAGGAGTTTTTCTGTAAATTACATTTATTTCTTAATGTAACAGAATTGTAAGTTGTAATCATTTCATATAACCTTTTTTTCCTCTATAAATAGAAAATAGGAAATCATTGTAAAAGGGAGGAGAAGGGAGGAAGAAAGACAAAGGATGAACTAGCTAAGAAAAAGCTCTGTAAATTTTTCTTTCACATTAATAAAACTTTGTCGTAGACGTAGGGTCTGGTACCGCCCAGATTTAGCTGAACCATATTAAAAGCATTGTCCGCCATTGCCACCCTTCCTCTCCATTGTCTTTATTTATCGTCTCATTAACCAAAAAATAGCTTGGGGTTCAAGAACTGACCTCAGTTGATTGGAGTTTGGCACTAAATCAGATTCCACTATTAACATTTTGGCGCTAGAGGAAGGGCCTCATCTATTTTTTGAATCACCTTTCTTACCATCTATGATGACGAGAGGAAGGATCACCAGGAGTTTTAGCACTCTAGTCATTCAATTGACAACCCCTTAGCCACCGCTTGAGGACATGGTAAGAGAGTTGTCTAAAACTATCAAAGCGCTAAAATAAGCGCAAGCTCGGGATGCATAAAGATAAGAGGAAATTGTACCATAGCTCCAGTAGTTGCGTGAAGAAGCTTAAAAAAAGACCTACAACGACCACCGCAGCCAGTGGTCCAGGGGCTCGTAGCAAGCTGAGAGCTTTGGCCCCCAGCCTGAAGCTTAGGACCCAATAATGAGGCAGGTCCTCAAAAGGCTTAAATAGCTAGAGGATCACCCTCAATCTCAGAACAATCGACCTCACTACGAGGGAAGCTCACCATTCTCTGTGGAGATCAGGATGCAACCTCTCCCACAGAAGCTTAAAGTGTCTGTGATCCCACTGTATAATGGAAATAGTGATCCGTGTGACCACCTAGATGCGTTCAATGTCCAAATGGATCTACAAATAGTCAAACTCCTGGTCAAGTGCTGCATCTTCCCCACCATATTGGGAGGTATCCCTCGGGCATGGTTCAGAAGCCTCCCAGCTCGTAGCATCAACAGCTGGGAAGAATGTCAAAAGAAATTCATTAGCCAGTATTAGACATTGGAGAGGCAGCTCACACCTCCTTGTCATCTTGCAATGATCTTTTAGTGCAAGGGTGAATCACTGAAGGATTACTTAGCTAGGTTCAGGCATGAAGCTAACTCCGTAGAGAACCCTATGAAGGAGAGCATCTTAACAGTAATCTCAATAGGACTCCACAAGCACAAGAAGTTATAAAAAGCCTTTACAAGTCCTCGGCCTGAGATCTAACTGAGTTTTACAAGTGAGCTACCAAACAAATAAGGTGGGAGGAAACATTTGGCACAAAGGAACCCAAGCAAAGGGTAGACGCCAATGGTCTTGCTACGAGCAAAAAGAAAAGCCAAGAGAGTCGCAGTCACGGCCCCAATCCTTAGCTTGTGAAGAAGGCAAAGCCTCAACAACCTTAACCTCAAGGTTATTTTGAAAGCTACAGTGTCCTGTCAGATACGCAAGATAGGATTTTTGTCACAGAGAGGCATAAGGAAGACTTTGGGAGGCCCAAGCCCATGAGAACTTTCACCAGGTCCAGAGACCTAAGCAGATTTTGCACTTATCACAATGAGGTTAGGCACACCACCTCAGAATGTTGGGCACTAAAGGATGCCATAGAAGACCTCATTAAAAGAGGTTAGTTATAGGATTATGTGGTGAGATCGTTAGAGTAGTAAGCTCAGCAAACTCAGTGAACCATTGATTGAGAGCCGGAGCCATCCATTAGAACCATATTCTGATCCTGTAATGATTTCCTAAGGTTAATGACAATTTTGAAATCTTTTGTATAAATTATCCAGCAAAACACAACATGAAAAGAGAAATATCCCTTACTGATCTAATATTATTCATGACCAATTGGCTAAAACTTGGAAATGTTACCAAACTGGCGATATGCTTTCATCTTGCCATCATACGGATACATCTAGGGGTGAGACAACACGATGTCTATCCCATCGATACATCCAAAGCGAGCTACACACCATGACTAGGAGTAAAAAAGTATAACCCCCAGCCTTAGTAACAAGATTGCTGTCTTGTTGAGCAACAAGATGACTATGAGGCTGAGCAACAAGATTGCTGTCTCGCTAAGCAACAAGATTGCTATGAGGTTGAGCAACAAGATTGCTACGAGACTAAGCAACGAGATTGCTATCTCACTAAGTAACAAGATTACTGTAAGACTGAGCAATGAGATTGCTGCCTCATTGAGCAACAAGATTAGTGCAAGACTAAGCAATGAGATTGTTGTGGTATGGATTATCAAATATAGATGGAGTGATCCCATCTAGCGACAAACTATCATCTCGTTGGTGCTCAAAAAAGCTCGCACAGGCACAAAGACACCATAAACTCATCGTAGCTCTCATTTGAATGAATACTCTCAGCTCGCTAGCAAGATCCTTCTAGGCATAACTCACATGCGAGCTGTCTGAATCCTATTTATCATTGATTAAGGCAACTGTATGCTAAAGTTCATCACACAAAAGTTGTGGCCGATTGGCCAAACAAGCATTTCATTAATTTATAGCAATATACATCACCATCAAAAGTAGATGAAAGCATCCAATACAACATTTAAGAGCTATATAGAAGAGCTCACTCACTAAAGGCCTCATCTAACAAGGTAAATTTACATTAGAAGGAGGGAAGTATAAAAGCAAAAGCCAAAAGAGCTCAAAACTGTAGTTGAAAGTAGAAAGCCAACTACCAGGAGATGAACTCCTACCAACAGGAAAACTAGCGAGCCCGATTGCTCCTGCTTATATCCCTCTTAAGCCAGCAGTTCCTCCTGGACCAAACCCAATGCAATTCATAAAGGCGCCCGAAGTCTAGTTGGCAAGGCTGGAAATCATGGCAAGGCCATGAAGAAATAATCCAAGATCTACATAAGATCTCCCCCATGGCTAGCATAAAGAGCTATGCATGGGGGTAGTGTGCAGTAGGCTATCCATGCCTCAAAGCCCCTTGTAGTAGGCCATACACACCTCAGTGCTTCATCGGAAGCCAAATCAACAAAGATATTCAAGGGCTTAGCTAATACTTTCATCTAGTCATGAAGAAGCAAAAAGAGCTTCTCAGTCTTTATAAATTAATCTAGGTTCAGTGAACAACCCAGTGGACAAAGGACCGTGCTTGATCGAACGATCCTAAGAAAGAATAGATTGCCATGCCAATGGCTAGAAAACAAAGTTAGAAAAAGAAGTATGGCCGACGCCAAATGAAATGAAAGATTGAAAGCCTGAAATGACAAAGCGACAAAGCAAGGACTTTGACTAAAACAACAAAGTTACAACTCCCAGTTTGTGAAGCGAACTGAGAGTTGGGGGGCTTATGTTGTAGGTGAAAATCGATCTTGCCCAACCAGGCCAAAAGCTTGATAGAAGCTAAGTCTAAAGGACATTCAGTTCATTGAGGAGAAGAACGCGAGGTCCCAGCTCACGCACTCAATAGTTCATTCTTGCACGAGCTCACTTTGATGAAGGCGAGCTCCTCCTTGCTATGGCAACAGTCACAAACTTGCGAAGAGGAGGCATAGCCTCGACTAGAAGCTCCGTAAGATGGAGTTCCAGATAGGCTTGCATCAAGCCTCAATTCCAGCTGACCAGAGGGGTCCACCTCACAAAAAGTAGCCTGCAGCAGACAAATTGTAGGAGTTCTTCTGTCTTTTACATTTATTTCTTGATGTAATAGAATTGTAACTTATAATCATTTCATGTAACCTTTTTTTCCTCTATAAATAGAAAATAGGAAATCATTGTAAATGGGAGGAGAAGGGAGGAAGAAAGAAAAAGGCCGAACTGGCTAAGAAAAAGCTCTATAAATTTTTCATTCACATTAATAAAACTTTACCGTAGATGTAGGGTCTGGTGCAGCCCGAATTTAGTTAAACCATGTTAAAAACACTGTCTGCCAGTGCCGCCCTTCATCTCCACCATCTTCATTTCTCGTCTCATCAACCAAAAAATAGTTTGGGATTTAAGAACTGACCTCAGTTGACTGAAGTTTGGCCCTGAACCAGATTCCATCATCAACAAAATCATTAAGGGACAAGCTGCTGATGTTGAACCATTAATTGGGCAACATTCCAAGAAACTTTTACTGATGATTCCTTCCTCCTGATGTCTGACAGACAAATGCTAAAATTTTGAAAACTTGAAATAAGAAAATTTTTCTATAAGTGAATATAAGGTTCAATTCACTCAGCTTTCTCGATATGCAACTCACTTGATTCTTAATGAAACTATGAGGGTAGAAAAGTTTGTACAAGGACTATGCAATTATTATATTGATCAAATCAAAATTGATCTAAATATGACATACCACTAAGCCATGAATCAGGCTTTACGAGTTGAACTAAGATCCAAAGAGCATCACAAAAAAGAAATGTCTTTCGGTAGTAAAAAGAATTTTTGAACGGAGAAAGCTAGTATTGCATCAAGCGAAAAGCCAATGACAATTCATTGAATACCACTTGGTGGATGGAGAGGACATCAACTGTTTATGGTAGGAACAATAAAAGAGATAATTGAAGGAGAAACTCTAATGTAGCCATTGCGAGAATTTACAACCTTATCACACAAGAAGCCCAAATATCAAATGATAAAATTTCAGGTATTTTGAAAATACGTGAATTATAAACTCAAATATTATTTGACTTAGAGCTACCTATTCCTTATTGTTTTGCCACATTACTAAATAAACCCAGTAAACCAGTGGAATCACAATTGATAGTAGTGGTTTCGATCAAAGAGATTCTTCTCATTGATTATATCTATAAGAATTGTGCTATGATAAGAGAAGATAATTAGCTATATGTCAATCTAGTCATGATAGATATGATTGATTATGATGTAACCTTAAGTATGGATTGGACTTCTCAACACCACACATGCATAAATAGTTTGATATGATGATTGCATTTTATGTGAATAATTATCCTCCGGTAGTCTCACAAAAAAGTGAGTGACTGAGATAGATAGTTAAAATTCAAGCGTATAAGCTTGTAAGTTGCTGGAAACAAGGTGCATAGTTTATCTAGGTGTGATAAAAGATCTAGAGAAATTAATTCTAAATCTAAGTGAGATTTCAGAGGTAGGAAAATTTTCAATGAGTGCCATGACGAATTACCCAAATTGTTATTGGATCGAAAATAATAAATTGATCTTGTATCTGATGCTGAATTTATTTCCATTTCTCCTTACTGTTTGGTGTCAATAGAATTGAAAGAGTTGAAAATATAGTTAGAAGAGTTAGTTAATAAAGGTTTTAATCACCTTAATATATCACTATGGGAAGCATTTATGCTTTTTGTTAAAAAGAAAACAAAATCATACAGTGGAGTATTGATTATTGTATGGTTGTTAAGAATAAATATCCTATCTCTCATATCAATGATTTGTTTAGCTGGTTGCAAAAGGCAAGAAATTTCTCAAAAATTGACAGGAAGATTGAAATATCATTAGCTAAAGACTTGTAGAGGGATATGTTGAAGGAGTATGTATATATATGGCATATGGTTCGAAAATTAAGCAATGGGTAAATGTTAGAGTGGCTAATTAAGAAGCTCATTTTTTTTATGAGTGTTATTTGTTTTATGATCTAAGCTAATTGAATTTAGAAGAATGTTTTAATTGGAATGCTGTTATGATTGGAAGGCTCATGATGAACCTAGTAAATGGTGACCTTTGAAACATTGCATTTGACATACAGAATGCATATAACATTAAGTGTGAATAGAAAATGGTATAATTGTTCAAGGGTCGAAATAAGTAAATGTGATAGCAAGAGAAGAATTAGGGATTTAAGATTGCAAATAAGAAAGAGGCATAATGATTAGCTAATAATAGCTTATGCAAAGGGATTGAATATTAAATCAATGATTGAAGACAGATGCAATGGTTTCTTAAAAGTATTTACATGTTAACTTTATGAATAGATAATTTGTTTTTCTTAAGTATTTATTGATAATATTATAGTATACTCCAAAAGCGAGGAAGAACATGATCAATAGACGGAAATAGTACCTCAGACTCTGAAAGAGTATAAATTCTACGAGAAATTATCTAAATATAAAATTTGGGCAATTAATGTTAAACTTCTTAGTTATGTAAAGTCACAAGAAAGAATATGAGTAGATTCTCAGAAGTAAAAGCTATAGAAAATTAATCTAGACCAATAATGATCATTGAAATTTGAAGCCTGTTGGATACTCTATTGTAGTCTAAGTTTTGATTTTGAAAATAAGCATTTATTAACCATAGGAGTAAACAACTTACTCTCCTATAAGAATTTTCTTATGGACTTGGTATATAAGCTTATGAGTTTACATTTTAGGCAATATTATGGGAAAGATATGTTGAGTGAAGGACGTTGATAAATGTATCAAAATGGTGTTTTGTGAGGGGAGATAAATAGAATTGAAATCTATAAGTGTGGAATTTTGAAGTCAAGGGAATGTTTTAGTTAAGAGTAAAAGTGAATTAGGAGATTGTGTTTCATCTTATGGCATAATGATAGAAAAGTTAAATTAATAATTTTGATTGAGCTTACAGGCTATAATTTGGGGGGAAATATGATTGAATTCAGAAATTGAAGTAGCTATTTAAACTTGTAAATTAAGTTATACCAATTTTAGACATTCTTTCCCCACTCTTTGATAAGTTATGATACATAAGTTATAAAGAATTGTTACCAATTAATATTATTATTATTTCTAGTTTCTTCTATAATTATAAGTTATCAATGTAGTATTAAAATGGTATTGATTGAGATGTTTGATGAAAGAACATATAAATCTCTGATAGATTAGTTTAAGCCAAGAAGGCAAAGTTGTTAAAACCATATCTGGTAGCAAGTGCTAGTGGGAAGGTATAACCAATTTGTGGTCAAATAAATGCAATTCAAGATCAACCAAAGTTACGTCTGAATAGGAAAAGAAGAGAATTAGAATTTGATGTTGATTTACCAACTGAGATGTAAGGAATCCATTCCAAGTTTTTATATGAATGAAATAGGTTTTGGATACGTCTTATATTGTACGAGAAGAACTAAAGCAAAATGCTAAGCTAGTATATGGGGAGCAACCAATAGCAGTTCTTGCATGATAGGCTCAAAAATTATGATCAAGGGAAATTTTCATAGTCAAAGTGACGAGAAGCCAATGTGATGAACAAGAAACCATGTGATAATTACAATTAAGATATAAGAGAAATATTTTTAATTATCCATCAAGGAATGAGTACAATGAATAGATGTATTATGTTATCTATGATAGATGACTTGTTTGTTAAACCTAGTATCATTGTTCAAAATTCGAGGATGAATTCTTTTTAAGGGGAGGAGAATTTGTAATATTCCAAATTCTTGAAAATGAATTATGATTATTAGAAGTTTAGGATGAAGATCCATCTTTCAACAATAAACAATAATATATAGGATATCATTGAAAATGGTCTTTATGTACCGAGAAAAATAGAAAGTGCATGCTAAATCTATAAACTCTATGATATGTGTTGTTGCCCCTAAAGAGTTTAAAAAGATTTAAAAATGTACCACAATAAAAGTGATGTGGGACAAGCTTAAGGCTACTTTTGAAGGAACTTGTAAAGTTTGGCAAGATCACATAAATATGTTTATGCATAATTATGAGCTTTTTCATATAGGAGAGGATGAATATAATCTATGTTTAAAAGATTCCATAACAAACAATTTATAGGATCGTCATTGAGCCTGATCTTATAATGAAGGTTTTTAAAGTACCTTTTAAATCTTGGCAATCTAAGTGTGAGGCTATGCAAGAAGAAAATAATTTCAAAAAACTCATTTATGATGAGTTAAGAGGAAAACTACTAGCTTATGAGAAAATTTACATGAGAGAACATCTTGAGATGAGAAAATGTTGCTCTAAAAGTTTACTATTCTATACAAAAGGAAGAATTCCTTGAAAAGGATGAATCCTTTGATGACAATAATGAAATGACATGTCTTGCAAAATGGTTTCTTTTAATATATAAGAGGAAAGGATTTAATAAGTCTAGACCTTAGTTTTGAAAAGATCAAACAAAAGGAGAAACGAGCAACTAGCAACTTGTGTTATGAATGCGAAAAGTCTGGTTGTATAAAGACTGAGTGTCCAAATCTCAAAAAGAGATTTTCTAAAAGGCCATTGAAAAAGAAAGCCATGTTTACTACATGGGATGATGAGTATGTCTCTTTTGAGGAAGAAGATATGGAAGAAGAAGAAGCAAGTAATCTTTGCTTTATGACAAAAGATCAAGCTATTAAGGTAACAAAAAGCTATCTCAAAACACCGTGTGATTATGATATGTTAGAATTAGCTTATGATAATTTATTAAAAGATTGTGAGAAATTTATGTTAAAATATCTTCTTTTTATTGATGAAAATGCTACTTTGAAAAAGGAGCTAGAATCCTTAAGAAAAGAAAAACTTGAGTTAATCAAAAAGGTAGAAATTTTAAAAAATGACAATCAAGAGTTAGATAATCAAAATGAAGTGGTTGCAAAAGAAAATGAGTTTTTACTAAAAGAAAATGATTTGCCAAAAAATAAAATTAAATCACCTCAAAATGATTAAGAGTTGAAAATAAGGATTTAAAAAAGAAGGTAGAATCTTTCACAAAAGATCTTGCTAAGTTTGTTAAAGGTAGCAAAAATATAGATGCTTTTATGGGAAAATCGAAGTGTTAATTTGATAAAAGAGGTATTGGATATGAACGTAATTCTTGTGTAAAATATTGTAAGAACTTCTTTGTGAAAGCAACAAATTTTTTAAGTCCTAATATTAAATGCTATTATTGTGGTAGAAAAGAACATATTTCTCATTCATGTGCATATAACAGAAAATCTTATATAAGAAATGCTTAAATTTGGGTTCCTAAAAGTACTAAGTTTCTAAAAGATCAGGCTACTAACCTAAAAGGACCAAAAAAGGTTTGGGTACATGACAAAGGTTGAATCTATCTTTTGTAGAATAGAGATAACTTTTGGTTGCTTGATTGTAGATATTCTAAGCATATGACGGGTGATGAAAGCAAGTTTATCTCAATCAAACCCATGCAAAGAGCTAATGTTACTCTTGGAGACAACACATAATACATGATCATTGGTATAGGTAAAATTGGTATAAATTCTAACTATCACATCAATAATGAATGTTACGCTTCTGAAAAGTGTCAAATATAATCTCCTAAGCATTAGTCAACTTTGTGATAAAGGTTTTAGAATAGTATTTAAATCCTCTCATTGTTACATGCAAAGCATAAAAAATAACCAGATATCTTTTGTTGGCCACATGAGAGATAATATCCATAAAGAAGCAACAATTTGAGATTTACTTTAAAGGAACTAACTAGTTCTAGCATTGGCATTTTTTTGAAGAGGGGATAGTCTTCAAATCATTTCATGATTTTTGCTTTATGGGCTTTGTTGAGCTGTATGTTGCCCACCATTTGACAAAATCATGTCTTTGCAAACTTATATATTTGGGGTCGTGGTTTTCCTTAGAATATTGGTATTCTTAGGAGTAAACTCAAGGCAAAGCAATTTTTGAATAAAATTGAAGAATAATTGGAAGGTTTCCAAGATCCATGTTATCAAAACATGAATTGAAAACATCTCATTATTCTTTAATATTTTCAAGGAAAATTTCTGGAATTGGTCCAAAGATATCCCACCACCTTATGAACCAACTTGAACATTTTTAATGGTGTTATGTAAGAAAGAAAAGACAACCACAAATGCTTTTGATTTTTAATTTGAAAATAAAGGGTATTATACTAGGCCTTTTGATAATCCCAAAATGAATAACCAATTGGATTATAAGCTTTTGAAAATTTCTTGGTTTGATAAGGGCTTTGTCCCCAGTAAGAGATTGTGAAAATCTTGTAGATTTTGAAAGTTGAATGAGTAATTAATTTTGGATCATCTTAACTCTAATGGTGTCTGATTGAAACTAAGCCATTATTAACTAAAATTAACTTATAAATCTTGTAGATTTTGTTGAGATCATCAAATATCACCCATGATCAAAAGTTTTATGAGTTAATTTTGGTTGATAGTGACTTAATTTCAATCAAACACCATTTGAGTTAGGTTGATCCAAAATTAATTATTCATTCAACTTTCAAAATTCATAAGATTTTCACAATCTCTTATGGGGGGGAAGCCCTTATCAAATCAAGAAATTTTTAAAAGCTTATGATCCAATTGATTATTCATATTGGGATTACCAACATGCTTGGTATAATACCTTTTTTTTAGATTAAAAATTAAAAGCATTTGTGGTTATTCTTTTTCTCACATAACATTACATAAAAATTTCCAAATTGGTTCATAAGGTGGTAGGATGTCTTTGGATCAATTCCATAAATTTTTCTCGAAAATGTTAAAGAAAGGTGAGATTTTTATGTTTTGATAACCTAAGTCATGGAAACCTTCTAATTCTTCTCTAACTTTATTAAAAAATGACTTTGCTTTGAAGTTATTCATGTGAATACTAATATTCTAAGGAAAACCACCACTTCAAATATCCAATTTTGCAAAGGCACAATTCTATCCAATAGTAAGCAAACTATAGCTTAACCAAAGCCCACAAAATAGAAATCATGAAGTGGTTTAAAAACCATCCCTACTTCCCCAAAAATGCTAACACTAATGCCAAAATAGTCAGTTCTTTCAAAGTAAATTTCAAATTGCTACTTCTTTGGTTGTTATATTTAAGAAAGATGACTACATCAACAAATTACAACAAATCTTACAGTAACTTAAAAGTGAACAAATGTTGGATTTTGCTCGGTGATGAACTGAAAAATCAAGATTTTACAGAAACTTAACCGAGCAAAATTGACCCGAATCTCGTTGGTTTTGGTGTTCCAACAAAATAAATTTTCAACCAACCTATTTGGCTGAGCTCAGTTGTGGATGATGGCTCGAAATTGCATCATCGGATCGGTCCATATGTCCCACTTCCATTGGTTTGCTCACGCCGAAAAACATCCGATATGGCTCTAACTCTTAAGGTCTAATCCCAACTCAAGTGCTAGCTAGAGAAAAAAATCAAATTTTGGTTCTGAACTGAAATTAGACCACCGGAACTCTAGCAGAGCTGCCTCTCTCTCTCTCTACCTTTCCCTTTTCTTCTTCTACATCAAATGCAGTCGTAGAAGGGAAAATCGCAAATCCAAATGACATGTCATTTGGCCAGTAATTAGAAGCCAAAATGATGTGTCATTTTGCCCCACTGAAAAACTAATTTTTAGTCCTTGTAATTTCAATAAATTACACTTTAGTCCCTGGATATCTAATATATCCAAATTATGGTTTTAAAGGCCATAACTTGTTTTCCGTTCTGCATGTAACCCAATAGGCCCTCGAAATATTGGTAAAAGTCCAAAATGCCCTTCAAACTACTTAAAGGCATATAAAATTAATCTAATTAATTTCTCCAAATTAATTACTTGTGGACTTTAAGCTATAAGCGGACTCTAGCAAGTCATTATAACTACCTAAATTTCAGTGGGAATCATCAATGATGACAAGCCTGTCTGTAGATGATCTTATCACATGATTGAATCCTTTCATTACCCATATCTGGATTAGTCAAAGATATGGATAAACGTTAACTTTTATAACTAATCATGATTTCTTAACTTTGTGAATTATTTGACTTAAATGAATCCGAGCACTCAAATCCAATCTGAGTCTCGATTCAACATTGCACAAGGATTTAATTAGCCAAACTAATTCATTAAGTGGCCTCGGATATCGCTCTAAAGAGTGGTAATGAATCCTCTCTTGATTAGGCAATATCTAACTGCATTTTCAGAAATACCCAACTCGAGTCTTTATTGTTCATCATAAATAAAGTCACTTTTGACTTAGTCAAAGTATGACCTTCCATGCAAAAGATATCCCTCAATTTCAAGCTGAAGGATTAGCCATACGATCATCACTGGAGATGAACTATTGACGTAACTCCATATAGTATCTCTAATTGGGTCTAACAAGATCATGATTATTAGTTATATTTCTCTGAACTAACTGAGTCATGTCCACGTGTGTATTCAAATGCAACTCTCTCACATCTCAGCTTGTGAGGTCAGCTGCTCATCAAATGAGAAATCACCACATCATCTAGTCTCCACAAATCTAATAATGTCCAATTATTAGATCTTGACTAGTATCATTTTGGTGCAGAAGTTATAAATCATTAATAATTAACCTCACAATCTTATAACTCTTTATAGGATTGATTAAATGAACTTCTC
>JANHAO010011094.1:0-17203 GCA_026873985.1 Saraca asoca | reverse complement strand
TTCGAGAGAATAAAAAAGAAAATACTTTGCAAAAATGAATTAAAATGAGAAAAAAGCTGATTACAATTTCACAATCAAAATCCCAGATCATCTTCATAGAGAAAAAGCCAAGAATTAAGCGTAACATAGAGAAGGAAAACTGATTATTGTTGCTGTTGAAATGAAAAACCCAAAATTGTAACCAAAGCATTGAACAAGTTAAACAAAAAAAAAAGAATAAATTTTGATGAATACCTGCTTCCAAGGCCAAAGAGACTTATGGTGCCTAAATTCTAAATCTCTCTCCCTTGGAAGATCCAAGGCAGGGAACAAAAGCCAAAAGTTGAAGTATAAGCCAAATTGAGTAATAATATATAAAAATATACAAAAGAGAGACAGAGAATGACCTCTTAGCTTGACCTCTCTATTGCCAGTCTGTCATCTCCTTCCTTCCCCCTCTCGTAGATAAAGAGAGAAAGACAATGACTCCATTTGCCAAATATCATAACCGAATACAGAAATTACAAGAATGAAGTTGTTAAAAATTTGATTTTGAAACTAAGCCGGTGAAGAGAATGAGTTTCAAATACCTCAAGGAGAAGTAGATCAGGCCAGATTACAGTGTAGATGGAAAAGAAAGGGAAAAGTGAAGAAAGGATAAATATATACCTGGAAAAGATCGTGGAGGATGTGATCAGGGATGGGAGAGATATCGAAGATGTCGGAGAGATAGTGGAGGATGTGGAGATGGTGGTGTTTTCATTCATTTGTACATAGAGAGAATTGGTTCGCAATTGTATTCGATGCCACTAAATATCCTTTAGGGTTTTCAAAGATTCTAACAAAAATTTCAACAGAAATGTCTGTTGAAAATTGAAAAATTGCAAGTCACTTACCGTTTAACAAAACGACACATTTCAAATTTTTTATTCCAACAGAACAATCCATTGGAAATACATTTTTTTGAAAAAAAAAAATTAAAAATGAAGCGTTCTGATTTTTTTGGCCATTCTAACGGATAGGTTCGTTGAAAGATTTACTTCAAAGGAATTTTCTACGGACTATTCCAACGGAGCTGCCTATCCATTGGAATGTCCCACTACTGTCTTCCGTAGGAATTTCCGTTAGAATATTCCAATAGATTTTGTTCCGTTGGAAAATAATTTTTTTTCTTGTAGTTACCTCATTATCCCAAAGACAGACATCCTCAGATCGAAAGATCTTGCCAGTGAGGTGTGGTTTGCGACCTGAGAGTTCACTAAACAGAAAACCATCACATATATTGCCTAACAGACATGCAAGGCCCACCTGCAAGAGGCAATTTGCGGTAGTCAAATTATAGGATTTAGTTTGCCCGTCCAATCTTGTGCATTAAATGTCTAATATAAAAGATTTACTGTATGTAAAATTACAATTGTAACCTCCTTCCTTTTATAAAAAAAAAAAGGAGAGAGGATGCATGTATGCTGAAACTTTGTAAAAATATTCTCAGAACCATACATTATCGTGGACGTAGGACCCGATTCTGTTCAGATTTGGCCGAACCACGTTAAAAACTTTGTATTTCCTACTGCTTTTCCATTCTTCTTTGCTTTCTTTGCTCACTTATTGTCTCAGAACTAAGTTACAGTTTGAGATCCCGAAAGAATTTTTTGTTGATTAGAGTTTGATTTAGAATCAAAATTCACCGTCAACAATTCCTATAAAGAAAATGAATATCTTATAATTTTATGATATAAAATATTTTATTCATATAAAAAATTATTTTATCTACTTATCTATTAATATTTTACCACTTTAACTACCTTTAATAACGATCATTTATTGTCTCGAATCATGATCGACTACTCGTGTTAATAACCATCCACCATTGTTGGTCATTTAATTTTCCAACAATCAATATTAACTGGTTGACTTTACAATATTGACATTCGTAGATCAATCAATTCTATGGTGTTACTCTTGTTGATAAGTTAATTTTCAAAAATCACTCATTTTTCTAGTGACTATTAATTAATTCAAATGTATTACTATAATATTCTTAAAATTTTTATAAATTAAACAAATAATAATATAACATTTTTAAGAATTATATTTATATAAATATTAAAATTTTTGATAATATATGATTTCGTAAATTAAACACCTTTTAAATAAAAAATTCCAAAAATAATAACATATGTCACTGTTTGTATTCAAAGGTGTAAAGATTTCCACTTTATAAATTCGAATACAGGATAATTAACAAGAAATTCATAAATATGAGATTTTTAATTTTTTTAACTGTTAATTTATAGATTTGTATTGAATAAAAAGGAAATTAATTTGATTTTATTTTAATTAAACTAAACATCACTATGAAGAAAAACGTTAACTGCTAATATATTATATTAAAATTTCATGTTTTGACATCATGAAAAAAAAAATCCTTAAAAAAAATTTACATACATGAAATTCAAGCTAAATAGTCGATGGGGCAAATGCATCACATGCTATATTTCCTTTGCCTAAGAATAAAAAAATCTCAAGCTAATAAAGTAATAAACGAGGAGGCAAAAAAATAATAATACTAACGTTGTAAGATCGGACACGTGTGATATAGCAACTGCATCTACATGAGTCGGTGGTGAATCACGGTTTTTACACAATTATTCTAAAAAATGATGTGCCACTGGGACACGTGGCATAACCAGAACGGTCAGATTAGATCCATGCAGTCCGTGAATAAAGCCGCGTAAAAGACCCTCCAGTACTTTTTTTGAAGTGCCGAAAAATCTTAATAAAGTAAAAACAATAAAATAATAATAGATAATTATTAGAAAAAAGACGAGCTCAGCAAGTAGTGGCAGCTGACCGGGGCCACCAGTGACCGGTTACCTGAATTCCCTTTTCCGAACCTTCACAATCTTGTGTTCCGTAATACCGTATGTTGCAATTGACCCAGTTTCAACCGGTTGCATGCTCTGGTATTTTTGCATTTTCTTACTGTGCGTTGTCTCTGTGTTTATATTCAGACTCATGCGTATTTGTTGATCTTGATAAAGTGAAGCTAAGGCTGTTCTGGGCAGTGTCCGCCGTCATCTTCGCCGGAGTTTTATCGGAGAAAAATAAATCCAACTGCGCTTTGGAATCAGAGTAAGTTTTGGTTTCGGGTAGTATTAGAGAATTTTCAATTTTCATTGGGATCTCGTTTCTTCTCAATTTTCGCGCCGCCTCAGTGGTTTGATTCTTGGGTTGTGTTTATCCGATCCGGTTTTCCTGGGAAGAACGATGATTGTTAGTATTAGTTGCTTGGTCCATATTTCGAGTTGAAATAAGATGAAATGGAGTTTTAATTTTCTCGTGCTTTCCAGGAAAATTGGCAAATGGATGCTGGTTTTTCTCTTCTGGGTTTTGCTGAATCCGTTGTATTTTGTTTATTTACAGGTTGGAGTGAGGTGAAAAGGAAGAAAGACGAAGACTTATACTCATTTTGAAGTTATTTGTCAAAAGTTTTCCGAATTTCCCGTTGCTGAAGTCATAAAAGTTGATCTTTTTTTAACAAGCTTTGAAGGACTCAGGTTCTTTGCCATCCCAAAGCTCAATCAGTGTCTTTTTGTTCAATCCTTACCCTTTTCTCTGTTCATAAACCTTAGTTCACTTTGCTTTGCCTTTAATCTTCGAAAAATGGGAGTGAAAATAGCTACTACATGTTTGCAATGGTCTCAGCCAGTTCTTCCTCATTCCCCATCTTCTTCCCAGACTCTAGCTTCAGCAATCTCATCTCCTTCATCAAGACGCCGAAGCCGTTCCAATGCATCAAATTTGGCGTGCAGATTCTTTCACAAATCCGATTTTTTCGGTGCCAAATATTCATCACGGCTTTATAGATCTCAATCTTTGGAACACCCATATTCACAGGCTAGAACAATAAGAAGGGCTTGCAGTGCAAGCTTAGAATCTTTCTCCGACGAAGAATTCTGCAAAAAGATTGAAGATTTAGCTCTTAAATTCCAACTTTCAGATGGCAATGACGATGCCAATAATGCCACAGATTCGGAATCCGAAATTGTCGACAGTGGCATGAATATTACAGACAATTACAGTGAAGAATCTTCAAGGATCAGTTTTGTACACGACCAAACACAAAACCCAATTTCCAAGCTTGATACTATTGGGCCTCCGTGGTTGGAAATCCGGCTAGACCCACCAGGTTGGAGCGGCGGGGATGAGATCATTCCGGCCAACATTGAGAGGAAAGCAAACAGTGTTGATATTCCATTATCCCTCAGAATAATCAAGAAAAAGTTGCAGTGGAAAGAAGGATTTAGAGAGGCGGGGGAATCTGCCTATTGTTCAGTGAAGAAAGCCTTTTCTTCCATGGTATTCATAATTCGTGAACTCCATAGCTACACTTTACAAATGAGGGAAATTCTATTTTATGAAGATTTACAAGGAATTCTAGTTCGAGTGCAGAAAGAAATGCACGCTTCTTTCGTTTGGCTGTTCCAACAAGTTTTCTCACATACACCTACTCTCATGGTGTATGTCATGATTCTTCTCGCTAATTTCACTGTATATTCAATGGGACATAACGCCGCCATCGCAGCTGCCGCTCCACCGACCACAGCCACAACAGAGGTTGTTTCAGTGAGTGAAATCCAGGACCAGAAGAATCAGAAGTTCGATTCTTCATCAATCAAAACATTTTCGGTATCTTCATCAAGTGGAAAAACAACCTCCATTGGTGGAAACAACGGCGGTGGTGGCAAGGCACGTCCCGTGGCTAGCGGCACAGACGGTGACGGGTGGTCGGACCGCCATCATCGGACTGTTTTCTCAGATGGTAGTTCGCAGTTTTCTTCTTTGGGGACAACAGGGGAAGCAGAAGAGACGAGACAAGAAGAATTGGAAGCCAAACTATGGGATTCCATGGTAGAAGAAGCTTCAAAGATGCGAGGTGGATTAGGAGGTGAAGGTCTCGACCATGAAACGATGAAACAATTAATTTCGCCGGTTTCGGCGGACGTTGAATCCGATGATTATGCTGAGTACTTGAGAACAGAGCTTGTTTATCGGACAGGATTGTCCCAAGAACCAAACAACTCTCTTCTTCTTGCCAACTATGCTCAGTTCCTGTACCTCGTTGCCCATGATTACGACAGGTACCTATACATATATTTTTTTTTTCTGTTACTGCATTCTAATTTTAACTTGAATTACTCTTACGATCTCGATTTTAGTAGACTTAAAATTTTCAACAAGTTTTCCCAAGTTGGAATATGCTTTGTTATACTTCCTTGATAACTCTTCATCAGAGCTTATGAGGAGTTTTTGTGGAAGTTGAGTTTTGCCTTACTGTTTTTTTTCCTTCGAAAATCTATTTGTCCCATTGAATCTTGATAGGGAATATGTGGTGCAGTTTCTGCTCACCACTTGTTCATGGGTAAGATCTGTCATCTTTCTCACGTGATCCCCACGTGGATGATAAGAAAAATCCTCTACCAAATGTTGACTTTGACTTTTGATATATCTTTTTCATAAATTTTTTTTTATTATGCTGGTAAATTGTCCATAATATTTTGTTACAGTGGGAATTTTTTTTACCATAAGCGAAGAATTTTTATCAATATCCATGAATAGCAGAATTTTAATAATTTTTAATAACGGGATAATATTACTAGTGGATTTAAAATGAATTTCTGATATAGGGGAAAATTAATTAATTGACACTTTTGTTATATTGTTTGGTTTGAACAGAGCGGAAGAGTACTTCAAGAGAGCAGTAGGGTTAGAGCCAGTGGACGCAGAGGCGTACAATAAATACGCAACGTTTCTTTGGAAAGTGAAAAAGGATTTGTGGGGTGCAGAAGAAACGTACTTAGAGGCCATTTCAGCTGAACCAAATAACTCATATTATGCTGCCAATTATGCTCATTTTCTTTGGAACACTGGTGGTGAAGATACTTGTTTTCCCCTCAGTCCTCCAGACACTTCCCAAGAGTCTTAGCAAAATTAAAAAGGCCAACAAATATGCACAACAGAAAAGGAAAAAAAAAAAAAATTTGAATTTTGTAGTTAATTTTCTTTTTATCAAAAAATAAAAAATTACTTCTTTTATTTGAATTATTTTATGTCTTGGGAAGGTGATGACGGTGGTGGCCTTTGGTGGTTGAAAATGAAATGCGCGTGATTAAGGGGAGATATTTGAGGTGTGTTTGGGAAGTTGGCAACAAACGGCAGTGCGTTTAACTTGGGCTGTCTTCTTGTTGCTCTCGAGATGTGTGGAGTGTGGGTGGAGAAAAGGGTACTGAAAAGACGACGACGAATTGCTGTGAGGTTTATCATGCCGTTTGCACATATCATCTCGTTTTTTGTTTCTTTTTTTTCTAGCTAATCTTTTTAATGAGAGAATGTATTTGGCAAATTGTAATTAAACTTCTGTTAATATAAAAGCCGTTTTTGGATCAGGCATACATGATGAGGTGGTAATTCAGAAATTACCTTCTTTTCTTCAATAATTGTCCAAGTTTGATTTGTTTTAGTATTGATATTGATGGATTTATCAAAAGGGTAATTTATTTTTGATTTTCCTAGGGCATACATATCAAATCAGTCAAAAAATGTAATATTTGTCTTAACTTATTTTAAAAATTTGTTCTATTTGTCTTGAATTTGGTTTAAATCTTTCTTTTGAAAATATGAAAAATACCATTCTCTTTTAGGAGTATTTTTCTCTGAGTAAAAGTTATTTTTCATAGCCTTTATATCAATTTTGAAGTCAGAAAAACTGTTTGTTTGGTCCAAATTCATTTGACATTTGGATAATCACCTATCATTGTAGAGTAAGATGGAGATAAGTGTTCTTTAATTTCTTCATCTTCAACTTGTTCTTTTCCTTTTGAAATATTTCTTCAGTAAATTAGTTTGGGTACTCTAGACATATTATCTATTCCTCTAAGATTAACAGTAAATAAAGATCTTTTAAGACTAGATGTATTTACCAACATGGTTGAGTTAGAAGCCATTGATCTTCTAAGATTTTCTAATCTGGGTAGTTGTTCTTGTTTAGTTACTCTGGGTATTTTTTGATTATTTCTTTCTCTAAAGAATAGATCTATTTTTCCAGTCATATTGAACTATCCTAGCCACTTCTAAACTAGTAATTTGAGGATGGGTAACATTGATTACCGATCATCCTTTTGGGTAATCTATTTTGTCCCATGGAATTGTAAAAAGTTTTTGTATCCTAGCTTTAGAGAAGTTTGTTGTGAAATAAGTTGCTTCTTCCCTATGGACTAGGTGGTTTTAGTATTCCCGAATATTGAGTGTTGCGTAATTTGTACTAGATCCCGTAGGTAATAACTGCTGGTATAAATTCTGGAATCATATTGTATTCATGCAATTTGACATTTAATATTAACAAGTTGTTTCTATGGGACTCCCTAAGACAAATAGGAATATCAAGAAAACAGTTGAAATATATTGGTCCTTGCGAGACATTAGTTTCTGCTACTCCTAATAGGGAATCATCAAAATTTAAATGTCTACCATCCCTAAGAACTATCAAAATAGTACTATTTAAGCCTAACCTAGTCATAGGTCTAGCAGCAATTTGAACACATATGATATGTAGACAATTAAATTTGGTTCTTTGTTTATTAAAATCTTTTTCAGAAAGTAGAATAAACTCCTCTTTCTGTGGTTCAATTTCAAGAAAATTTTCTTCAGTTTTTATAACATATATTGATTTGTTAAAAAACTGAAAATCAGATTTGTAAAATGCCTTGTCTAGGATTTTTGGGATTTCCCAATTATCAATTTGCTTGTTAAAATCTTCAAAATCAATTTGTTTTTTGTAAATTGATTTTGAATTTTCTTTAAATTTGATTTTAGAAGTTGATGTAGAAGATGATGAAAAAGAAAAACGAGAATAAAGAGAATGATGCATAATAAATTATAAAATCTCCCCATTCAATATCAAAACTTTAGGATTTCATAAAGATACAAATGTGAACAATAAATTACCTTGTCATATGAATTAAATGTTAGAATTTCAACATAAACTTTATGTTTTGGATTTCTTAGTCGCTTTTTACGCTTAACATGAGAACACGGGAGATAGAGGCTTAGATGGCCTTTAACACATTCAAACAGGACTTGCGGACTTCTTTACGAACTCATATCTTGCTAAGTGCTATAAGCTTATCTAGAATCATCCTTCATATTCAAAGACTACTATAAATTTCATGAAGGCAAACATAATTGTTTGTTCAAATTATCTATTCATATGTTCAGAAAATAGCTTTAAAAGCTTTTTTTATAAATTTAAATTTAATGACAGAAACATAATGTATGAAGAATGTGTTTATATTATACATAATGTTTCGAACTTTACTCAATCGTTATGATTTTAAAAGGCATAGTGGCAACTGAACTCACTGCTCGAGGTTTGTTCATATTGCAAATGGAGTTCACTCCCTTAGTTTAGTTTTTTCGTTATAGTTTTGCCCCTCATCTAACTATACATTTATTACTTTACTTAACAATGCCATTTCTAATCGTCAAATAGTAAAAAAAAAAAAAGGAAAAAAAAGCCAGGTTAAAGTGTATTCAAATCACTCAAACTTCTTCTTGTTTTAATTTAAGAGAAAGAAATAAAAAATTTATATGTGATTCATTGCATAGTTGTTGGTTTTTTGACAAATGAGTTGTGTTTTATCTCAATTGACATCTCACGGAATTGAGGGAGTATTATCAAACCATTAAAAAAAGTTTGACATAGCTAAAACAAAACAGCGAATAACATTTGAATGCAATATCTTTTTGAAGTTTTGTCTTCCTCACATTGAGTTTAATTCTAATTTTTTATGCATATGAATCTAATAGTTTAATTATTTCTATGATTAAAAAAAAGCAAATAGTAAAATCTAATCCATAAAAGTTAAAATAAGGAATAAAAATAAGTTAGTTAAGAAAAAAAAAATTAAAACTCTCACTTGACCTTATAGAGGACAATAATATGAAGACCTTATCCACATTCTTCATTAAGCACAACAGATAAGAAATTTTCCTTTGGAGGCTAAAATTACAATATGAAAAAGAGTTAATATGTAACGTGGGAAAATATTTCTATTTCTTATCTTCTTGTTAAAAATTTCAGTATTATTGTATCTTGAATTTTAACAAATCAATGTAATACGTTTTAAATTTTAGTATTCACTTAATCATAATACTAAAATATTTAATTATCAAAATATGAGAGAAAATAATACTAAAATTTTAGTGTTATAATAAAATTCAAAATATTTCTGTAAACCACGCAGCCTATTTTAGAAAAAGGAGGAATATGTACGTGAGATACATATGCTTAAACTTCAAGGAAATGTAATTTTTGCAATAAGTATATTTTAAAGAGTCGGATTTATTATAAACATTTCTCTTTGCATTCTCAATCGTTGCCTGCTTTGTTCTAGAAAGTCTTTATAGGAAGTTATGGTGCAATAGACAGTGATATTTTCATATCAAGAGAGGAATTTGAATTATGAAAAATTGTAACTCTTTATCCAAATTTCATTTTCTATATATATTAAGATTTCAAACTATAATCATAAAAAAAGAAATTTTATTAACCTTTTGCATTAAAATTACTGTTATTATATTTCATTTACCACAGACACAAGGTTATATAAAATCCAATTGAGAAAATTTCTTTTATTTATTGACTTTGAATTTCAATAGACCTATTAAATTATCATAGAGAATTACTAAAAACTCATTGACATTCTTATTAAGAGTAGAGATAATATCTCTTTAAATTAATTAGAAAAATCTTCACGTTTATCCGGTGTGTTAATTTTTTTAACAAAATCTTAGTGGGTTTTGTGTGCCGTTGCTTCTCCTATTCAAGGAACAAATATATAATGAAGAAAAAAAAAAAAGAAAATATATCACGATTGATATAGGCTGGAAAAGGTTGGAAAGAATATGAATAACTTTATTTTCAGGGGAATTAGCATGATGTTGCTTTGGGATCTGCTTTTTATTTTTTTTCTTAAATATTCTTGAAAATTATTGTACAGAAGATATAGTATTAGAAAGAAAAAACAAATACAAAGACTGCCAAAACCATGTGATAAAAAGGGAGGAGAAAAATAGATTCCAAAATATATTCCTTGCTGATACTGCATATTTTAGCATCGATAAAAGAAATTATTTCCTGCAATCAATCATTAAAGAATAGAGTACTTGCAGTACTATTTTGAATAACAAACGTACTTTATACTAAGATTAATTATTTTAATGAAAACATAAACGCATTACTGAAGAGATCGTCTGACGTGAAAACATAAAGTTGAGTTGTTAGATTGGTACACGTGAGTTATGGCTAAAACAAAGGCAAAGAAAAGCAAGAATAGACACTCACTCAGAGAACGAATTTGGATCCCTCACTTTTTTTTTTTAAATGAAAATGAAATTGTGAATTTAAAAGAGATAATAAAGAAGTTTTCCTTCAAAGGTCGAGGTTCCAAATTCTTATAATTTTATTAAATTAAATTTATAATTTATTTTTTAATTTTATTTTATTTAATTAAATTTAAAATAATTTATAATTAAGTCTCAATTAATTTTAAATTTAATCAATAGATTTTTACGTATTCCTTATTTTTGTTTATTTGTCAAAATATATTTATATTCGTAAATTAACATATAAAGAGTATTAATTATTTCTTCGCCTCGGTCATTTTGCATTGACGCTTTCAAGAACAAGTTCAGCCTTTTGAGCCCTTTTAACATGCAAATCCTCTTTATTTTTTGAAAGAAAATAATAAAGACATGCTTTTTTTAATAGAAAAAATATTTTCATCTTTTTTAAAGTATATATAAAAAAAAACGTAGAGGTCTCTTTTATTTTCAAAATCTATATGTAATCCCAATTAACAACCACTTATCAGAAATATTGTCAAGGTTGTTTTAAAATTGAATTAAAGTAACGTGGACAAGAAGATTGAATATGCTGCCATCTCAATTTAAAATTTAATAACCTTTGCTGATTAGATACTATGGTTTATTTCTGATACATGAAAAAAAAAAAAAATAGTTGTACAGAACATAACTGTTTTATCTTAGGGTTAACACCACGAGGTGAGAGTGTGTACAAGGCAGACACAAAAAATGAGATAATTATTTGTATAACTTTACCGCACAAGGATTTTATTACCTGTTATGGTATAAGCAATCAAATCTATCTAACTACATGTTAGCGAGATCATCATGAATATCTTTGCTCTATACAACGAAGGGCTGCCCTGATGCAGCAGATCATAGAATTGATTTTAAATATAATTGACAGTGAGTAATTGATTATTTTGAAAAACTAGATCATGAATAAATTATTTTTTATTTGATAAAATCATGTTGGAATATTTTTTTTCTGTATTTTTTCAAGTGTACATGATTTTATACTATATTTGTATTTTATGTATTTTTTTATAAAGATTAAAATATCATTTTAATTCTTCATAAAAGTAATTTTTTTTAATTTAATCCTTATATGATTTTTATTTTCGATTTATTCTATAATAGATTTAATTTTCTTTAATCAAATCTTTCTGTCCATTTATTTCATATTAAATAATATCATGATTTAAAAGTCTAAAATTTTATTTGATGATATCCAATATTTGTGTGGACATTAAATATAACTTGTATAAAAAAATTAAGTGTTTATATGAATTAAAATAACATATATTAAATGATAAAAAAAAAGAAATTAAAGTGATTATCTTATATTCTCATTTTTGAATTAAAATTATAAAGTAAGTTTATCGTATGAAAGATGTTATGTAAGCATTAAAGGGTATTGGAGCAGATTTTAAGTTTTTATATCATTAATTTCATTAACAAAATTAACAAGATTATATTTTAAATTTTCATATCATCAATTTCATTAGTAAAATTATAAATAAATAGATAAATAAATTAAATTAAATATATGGAGGATGAAATCAAATATAGAAATTAAATAAACATCAAATTAGAGAAAACTTACATAGAGTTTATATCAATGTTTCATTCTATGCATAAACTTCAAGAAAATGCAACTTTTTTTTTTTTGGGCAATAAGTGTATTTCAAAGGCTCAGATCATTATTAGCATTTCTCTTTTGCATCCTCAATCGTTGCCTGATTTGTTCTACAAATCCTCTATAGACAGTTCCTAGTGGGTTTTGTGTTTCATTATTACTCCTATTCAAAGAAAAAATAAATGATCGATGAAGAAAAAAAGGGAAAATATATGACGAATGTATAGGCTGGAAAACGAAAGAAAGAACATGAATAACTTTATTTTTAGGGGAATTAATATGATGTAACTTTGGGATCTGCTTTTTATTTTTTTCTTAAATATTATTGAAAATTATTGTACAGAATATATAGTATAGAAAGAAAAAGACAAAGACAAAGACTGCCAAAACCATCTGCTGATAAAGGGACCAGCAAATTAGATTCCAAAATATATTCCCTGCTGATACTGCATATTTTAGCATTATAACAAGAAGTGGTTTCATGCCATCGACAAAGAATAATAAGTACAGTGCTGGCTATTTAGAATAGTATTCTCAATATCCGAACCGTTTGAATAGTCCAACTGATTTTATTGTTAATTGTTATATTTAATTTGAATTGATTTAAAAAATTATTTTTATGATTAGATTGATAGGAATTGATATCAACTAATAGAAATCGACAAGAATTAGAAAGAATTAGAAAATTGATTAATAATTTTTTTCTAGATTTTTGTTTTTTTAGGTTGGATGGTTTAATAAAATTATATATAACAAAAAAATTAATAAAAAAAGAAATTTAATATTTAATTTACTAAAGATTCACTAATTTACTATATTTCTTTTATTATTTTTATTTTTTATAAAATATGAGCTTATATTTATAATATAAGTTAATTATTATTTTATTTTTTAATTAATTTATATAAATTTATATTTATGATATCATCTGATTTAATAATTAATTTAATTGATTGAATTAATCAAACTATGATATAATGATTTTTTTGATTCACTATCCGAATCGATTTTTAAAACATGAATTTTAAATAACAAACATATTTTATACTAAGATAAATTAATTGAACGAAACATAAACTCACTAAAACATCGAATATGGATCCCTATTTTTTTTTTATTTTTGTAAGAATTGAAATTGTGAATCTAAAAGAAATAAAAATATAATTTTTTATTAAACACTGAAAGAAGATTGTGTGTTCATAAATTTAATTTTTTTTAAAAAAATATAAAATTCAAATCTCTCAAACAACTAATGCAAATAATTAAGATAGTTAACTTACCACCCCAAAAAAAAAATAGGGATAATAATTCAGGTTCATGTGTTGGGTTTGTGTTATATCAAAGAGTAATAACAACCCAAATAAACTTAATCTGAATCTGAATCTGATCTGGGTCATAATTGTATTATGTTGAATCAATCTATTTATTAAACATATTGATATGGATCAACCTCGTTTAATATGTTTAATAACTTTAATTAATAAAATTTATATTATAAATTCATTTGTTAAATTTAATTACTTATTATATTTTATTAAAAATATTTTAATTATTAATAAAATACTATATTGAACTTTTATTGTTATTTTATTAAAATTTTATTTTTTTATTATATATAATTATTTATAATTTAGTTATTAATTATTTCTCAAATAATATTTTTTTTAAATTTTAGTGTAAATTCTTAGATGGGTTGACATGTCAATTCATTTCATTCTAGTCAATCTTAACATGATTCATATAATTTTTGTTTTAAACAGGTTGTCCCATTTATGATTCAAATCTTTGTAAGTTCATTCTGAATCCGTATCAAATATTTCATATCAGTGTTATATAAAAAATTATCACCCCAGTCTAAAAGCACAAATACATTATATACCATTTGGTAAATTTAGCTGTTGGCACAAGGTCTTCCTCCAAAGGTTGGGGTTCCTAATTCTATTTTTAAAGAAGTAAGGAACTGTTGTATATATTTTTTTAAAATATATAATTTAATTTTTATAATTTTATTTTATATAATTAAAATTTAAAATTATTTTAATTAAATATTTAATTACTTGTTTCTTATTTTTTATTTTTATTGACTCCACAAAATATATTTATTCTCGTAAATTAATATTATATTTAAAGGATTTTGTATTATGATTTAAAAAGAAAGGAGAATAGATAGCCTGTCTCAATTGGATTGTCAACAAGCTAAAAAAAAAAGAATTATTTCAGCAAAAAACTATATTCAAATTACAATATTTCCAAATTGGAAATAAAAAAGAAGATAACGACAACGGTTAAAAAAAAAAAATCTAAGTTTAGAAACTAATTAATTGCAATACAACGCCTCGGTCATTTTGTATTTAATGATTTCAAGGAAAAAGTTCAACCTTTTCAACCCTTTTTAATACATGAATTTCTTTTATTTTTCAAAAAAAAAGTAATAAAGATAAATATTTTTTTTAATATTTGAGTCCTTTTAACACATGAATTCTTTTATTTTTTTAAAATAATATAAATAAATATTTTTATACAATAATTAATGATTAATAAATATATTTTGATGTGATTAATATAATATATCAATAAAATTAAAATGCTAGTATACAAGTTTATCATATATGTAAAATTTTAATAGTTGAATTTAATACCATTATAATGAAAACTTAATATAGATGATTTTGAACTTTAGGAAGTAATTATACAAAATAACATTATAAAAATTAAATTATAAATTAAGCAAAATTATTTAGAATAAAATCTTTACTTACCCTCCTTTTAGTTATCAAAATAAACTAATTGTTATAAATATAATTTCAATCTTCAAACTGAAGAAAATACTTTCAGATGACTATATGCATCCTATTTTCCTTTCTGTCAGCCATCTTTGTTATCCTCAATTTATATCATGCAGACATAAAATCTGTCACACCTATATATATGGTTAACTTCCCTTTCAAATTAGTTGTCTTGAAGATATTTATGGCCTTAATTCTTTGCGAATATAACATTTTTCATCGTAATTTAATATTTAATTTTATATAAATTTTACATGTAATAAACATATAAAATATAATTTCATCAACCAACATTACAAAATAGAAGTTTTTAATTTTGTTTTTGTATAAAAAGTTTTGAAAAAATATGAAAAATTCTAATAAAAAGATTAGTTTAAATTATTCTATTAATCCTGGTAGTTTTACTTAATTTTACTTAATTTTTAATTAGATTCTTATATTTTAAAAGTTTTGAATTAGATCCTTATACTTATTTTTTATGTCTTATTAGATACTTACTTTCATTTTTTTAATTATATTTTGTTAACCATTAGCAACATAGATAATAATCTATTAGCAGTTTATAGAGCGAGAGACAAGAAATCTATTATTCTTTCTAAAAATGAAAGAATTTCACAAAATGTCCTTTTTTTATAATAGGAAGAGTGACAAGCCATTTAACACATGAGCAATGTCCCAAGTTTGGATTCCTCTATAGCTTATACTGTCTTCAAGCACGCTTTGGATGGGAAAAGGAACTCAAACGGACTAAGAGTCATCTAAGTGCAGAGAGGACCTAGTTAATATATTAACCTTAATGCCCTTTCATCATGGGCTTTATGGTTAAGGCCTGCACTATTAGACCCACATCAATCAATAACAGATATCCTAGTTCAATGCAAATGGATCACCTCAATAGATTAATGGACTATCTTTTGCATCTACTTGTAGATTATGTTTTAACCTGTTTATTTTTACAAAATAAAATCAAAATTATTTGCAGCCTACTAGAAGAATTATAAAAAGAATTCTTATATTCTCCCACTTGGGCAAAAATAATTGTGTTATTTTTAATAAAACATTTATTTTGAAAATGACTCTTGAGCTAATAACTTGTTTTTCCTAAAATCTGGCCACAATTTTAGGAAAGCACATAATCTAAGATGCGACATCTGAATATGACTCCGCCTAACTAAAAATTAAGTGACACCGAATCATGATAGTAAATACACTCCTTATTGATGTATGACTAATCCATGGTTACAAATGTCATTGATTTCGTCAGCTAATCATTGGTGTGGAGTGTAGCATGAAAATAGTATACCAATGTGATCCAATGGCAATAATGCTATTTTCATTGTCAATCCTTACAATTTCTCTCAAATGATCGCTCTTAAAGCTAGAGAAATTGTATGGTTCATGGAGAACCATCATGCCTCAAACTCCAATATGGTGTCAACCATGAGCACGGTGGTTCCAACGACATCGAGTTTCAAAATTTAGCAATGAAAATACAAAATTATTTGTATGACAATAATAATATGAACAATGTATTTTCAATTACTTATTAAATTATTTATATGTCAACTCAACATTAAAATGTCCAATGATTATAATCTAACATGATGGCCAAAAGGACATCATTGACAAGCCTCCCACTAACCAAGTACATCAGAAGAACTCATAATGCCCATGTTTTCCACATGCTTTTTAAATACTATGGGCTTGAGCCCCTTGGTTGAGGGATCAACTAGCATGGAATCTGTGTCGATGTGCTCAACTTTTATACTTCTATTTTTCACAAGATCCCTTATAGTTAGGTACTTCAATTCCAGATGCTTTGAACCACTGGTAGTCACTGCAACATTGTTATCACAATAGATCTTATCACAGTAGATCCTCAGTGGCCTAGCAATGGAATCTTCAATCTCAAGGCCTGTCACCAAATTTCTCAGCCAAACAACATGAGTAGCAGCATCATAACTAGCTACAAACTCTACTTGCATAGTAAAAGAGGCTACTAGTGTTTGTTTCTTGCTTTTCCAGGATATCACACCTCCAGCCACCATGAAAATATAGCCTGAGGTTGATTTCCTCATTACTTTCTTAGTAGCTATCTAATGATCTCTACTAGGATTAGACTGGTATCTCTCCAAAATGCCAACTATGAAAGCAATGTTAGGCCTAATGCACACCTGAACATACATCAAGCTCCCGATGCACTAGCAAAAGGTTTATCTTTCATTTATGCTTTCTCAAGCTCATTTTTAGGACACTAATCTTTGTTGAACTTGTAACTTTTAATGAATGGAACATCCCTGGGTTTACAATTCTACATGTTGAATCTCTCCAGAACTTGATTAATGTAAGCCTTCTGAGACAATCCAAGCATACC
>JANHAO010011093.1:0-17210 GCA_026873985.1 Saraca asoca | reverse complement strand
TGTGCCACATCTCTAAATATATCATTTAATAGCCCATTAGTGTCATCATAATAGTCGTCTTCATCATGCATGTCACCATCAAGATTCATTAAGGTCATACCCTCTCTATGATTATGCCATTCTTTGTACCCCTCAACAAATCCATAACATATCAAATGATCATACACTACATCTCTCTTTTCCCATTTTCCATTGGCACAAATAGTACAAGGGCATGAAATCTCGCCTTCTTGTGGTTTCCCTGTAGTGAAAGTATAATATAAGAAAAATTTGACACCATCAATGTATTCTTTGCCATATCTTGGTAAATCTATCCAATCTTTCTCCTCATATTTCAGTTTACTAAGGAAAGAAAATTAAGCAACAAGCCAAAATAATCACATCAAATAATCAAAAGCATTGAATTCTACAAAAATTTTCAATGAATCAATTCAGCAATCGATTCAGAATCGATTATCGAATCGATTATGAGAAGATTCCCAACCTTTAGTGTGAAAATTTTAAGAAAAGTATCTCATAAATCAATTCACAAATCGATTCTTTATGATGAATCGATTCTACAATCGATTCATTAGCTATGTCCAATTTAGTTTCAAAACCTAGGACAGTAAATTTATTGAACACATCTTCCAATGAATTGATTCGAGAGTCGATTCATGTAAGATTTCTTCAACTGAATTGATTCAAGAATCGATTCATATTCCGAATCTTAGTTACCCTCACCTCATCTATATGCAAATCTATGTTTAGAAGGAAATCTATCTCTACCTCATCTGATTTCATCAATTTGTGTTCTCATATGTCCTAATTTCATTAAAAGCCATGGGAGCCCATTGACACTCTCTCAAATATCATCCAAATAAGGTTTATAACATAAATGATTAAACCATACACACAAAATAAGATGCTAACCCTGACATTTTTTGGTGTGAGCTAGAGCACTAGCAGAAGAAACACAGATAACTTGCCAAGCAAATGCAAAATCACCATAGAAACCCCAGGAGAAGTAATAGCAATAAAAACCGAAGTAGTGGAAGAAGAAGAAGAACAACAGTGGAAGCAGATGCAAAGGCTAAAGCACAAGCAGTTGATGTCGAATTGAGAGACATATGCAGCATAATCAAAGAAGGAGTAGAGAGTTGAGTGGCGCGCACGAGAGAGCAAAAAATAGAATGAGAAGCTTATGGGGAAAGGGAAAAATGGGAGGGAAATAGTGAAATAGTTTGTAAAAAGAAAAGTAAATGTAATATTATAAAAGTACTATTGTGAAAAAAAAAATTTGGCAACAGAATATATGTGTTGCTTATGGATTAAAATTTGGCAACACTTTTTTAAGTGTTGTCTATTATATCTGTGGCAATAGTTTTAAGAGAGTGTTGCCTAAAATTGGAAATAAAGGCAACAATTAAAAAAATTGTTGCCTATTCTAGTATTAGGCAATGATTTTTAAATGTTGCCGACTTTAGTGTTGCCTAAAGCCAAAACTGTTGTATTGTAGGTTTGCTCTTCTCAATCTCTTGCAACCACTGGAAGAATGTGTTTGCTAATCCTAATTGGGAGATTGCAAGAATTAATTTAGGGTGAGAGTAGGGACCTTTCCTGCAAATATTAGATGGGCTAAACTGACTCATTATAAAATAGTCCAATTACAAGGCTCACATACTTAGTAATAACTTAATATGATGTAAGTGTCATTTTAAACCCCATATTATTATCACTTTAATTTGGGCCAATTTACAATATTAATTTGACATTTGTATAATTCATATTTTATAAAACATGTTCTAAATTATGAAAGTTCACATGGGAAAATTCTAACAATCTCCCACTTAGACAACCTAGTTCAAAACATTATAAAGGCAAAAATTGTTCCTTAAATTATTATATGTAGTCTAATCAAGAAACGTCAAATTAATCATAACACTATTACAATCAGAGGTTTCAATTGAGATTATATGTATTCAATAGTGCAAAGCATCATATCCGATAAAGAAATTAAAGTCATAGACATTTGAGTACCTACACCTTAATGACCATGACATAATGTGAAATGTGAGTAACAAGATTTACATACCGGTAAATGTGATTATCTGTAAATTTCAACATGACAATGAGATAAGGTCTATATGTTTTCATCAACATGCCATGACACGATATGTGCAAATAACAATATATAAATTTAGAAAGATCATAGCATTTTATAAATCTTGAGATTAATAATAACATAAGTTTATTATTTCAGTAAGAAACATGAAACTCCCCATTAACCCCAAACATTGGAAGGCTCAACTAAACCCATTCTAGTAACATGTTTGTGAAATAATCCTCTAGCTAAGCCTTTATGGCAATGTGTTCAATATATGTATGATGCTCATGTATCTTGTTTATAAAAAATTCATATTTAACATCAAAATGTTTTGTACAGGCAAAACTTTTATTATTTTGAGAGAAGATTACTGTAGTGGCATTGTCGCAATAAATGGTTAAGGGCATAGAAATACTCTCAAAAACTTTGAATCTAGATATCAAATTCCTTGATCAAATAGCCTCACAAGTGACTTCATAACATTGCTACATATTTTGCTTCCATAGTGGAGGTTATTGTGATTGATTGCTTGGTACTTTTCCATGAAATAGCTCTTCCTACCATCACAAAGATGTATCTAGATATGGACTTCAATCATCTAAACAACTTGTAAAATCAAAGTTAGAGTGGCTGCAACTATTAAATCACTAAATCTGTGATAAGTTAGTACAATATTCATTGTATCATGCAGGTATCTCATAAATTTCTTTATAGCAATCTAATGTTTATGACCATGATCACTCAAGTATCTCCTAACTACACCAATCGCATAAGCAATATCAGGATGTGTATATACTTAAGCATATATTTAAGGTACCAACAATGGACACATAAAGGACCTTGTTCATACTCAATCTTATTTCATCATTTTGAGGGCATTAAGCTTTAGAAATAATCTTGTCTCTTTGGAAAGGAGCAACACTTTGAGTGCATAAATACATGTTAAACCTTTTGAGCACCTTTTCAATTTATGATCTTTGCAACAAGTCAAAAAGACATTGGGATCAGTCACAGTGGAATAGTATGCTTGAAAGAAAGAGACTTTGCTAAGATCTTTCATATTAAAATATGTCAACAACATTTGCTTTGTCTCAATTTAAAGGTTGATATCATTACTTTTAAGGATAGTATTATCAATATACAAGATTAGAATAATAAATTTGTCCACATCCGTCTGAAAATAAATACATTAATCTGCATCATTCTTCTTGAATTCAAGAAAAGTAATAATCTTATTAAACTTGAGATACCATTGTCTAGACACTTGCTTCCAACCATATATGGACCTTTTCAATTTACATACCAAGTCTTCTTTACCCTCTTTTGGAAACCATCCAGCTAGTTCATATAAACAATTTCTGACAAATAATCATTGAAGAAGGCCATCTTAACATCCATCTAATGAAGCTCTAAAATCAAAATGTGCAACCAATAACAACTTAGAATTAATCTTTAGTTTAAACAGGTGAGAAAGTTTCTCTATAATCAATGCCTTCTTTCTAAATGTAGGATTTTGCTACCAATTTGGCATTATAGCTCTCATTTTCCCCTCAAGCATCCCATTGGTTTTAAAGATCCATTTGCATCCAACAAGCTTGTAACAAATAGGTAATTCTACAAGATCCCAAACATCATTCTGGCACATCAAAAACAATTCGTCTTTCATGGCTTTCATCATTTTGAAGAATTAGGACTTGAAATGGCCTTTTGAAAATTGGTGGGATCATTGTCATCATTGACATCAAACTCGTGCATCTACAGGTACACTAGATAATCATTTGTAATTGTTAGTTTGCAAGTCATTTGGGATCTCCTCAAGGGTACTTTTTTATTTATAGGACTTGGTTCCCTTTCTTGTCCCAACAAAGCACTTGGCTCTCCAGCTTCCACCATTGGCTCTAACATTTGTATTGGATCATTTTCTTGATCAACTTGATATGCGTCAATCAGTGAAGGTGCTAGTGGAATAATAGCTTGTTTCTTTCTAAGAGAGATGTCACGTGGTTCTTCATTCCCATTATCTAACCAATCCTTAAAATAAATGGCACAATTTTGCTTAACCACCTTGATAATGTGTGTCAAATAGTAAAATTGGTTACCTTTGTAGTCACTACAGTATCCAATAAAGTCACTAACAACCCTTGGATCAAGTTTCTTTGTAAATGGATTATATGGCTTCACTTTAGCCATGCAACCCTAAACATGGAAATGCCTAAGACTAAGTTTTTTCCCATACAACAATTTATATGAGGTTTTAGGTACAGAGTTACTAGGGATTTGATTTAGAATATACACAATAGTTTTCAAACTATGGGCCCAAAAAAAGTCTGGTAAAGTTGAATTCACCAAAGTACATCTCATCATGTCCATAAGCATGTGGTTCCTTTTATCTACCATCTCATTTTGTTCAGGCATTCCAGGCATAGTGTAATTAGCCTCAATTCCACAATCTTCGATATATCTCACTAAAGGACCAAGATTCCTACTAGTTTCATTGTATGTACCATAGTACTCATCAGTCTATTAGTATTGACACACTTAATCTTCTTTCCTAGTTCAATTGTAGCCTTGACCATCTTAAAGGCATTCAAGGACTTTGACTTTTCAATGAGAAGTTCCTCCCAGCCAAACTTCAAATAATCATAGATAAAAGTGATGAAATACTTGTATTAACCTATAGCATTAAGCTTAATCAGCCCACTAATATCAGTATGAATCATCTCTAGAATATCTTCTTTTCTAGTTCTCTTTCCTTTTCTAGCTCAAGCAAGGAGTTTTCCCTTAATGAAATGAACATAAGTACGAAATTAGAGAAGTCAAGGTCATAAAGAATTCCTTCTTTTATCAATCTCTTCATCCTTTCTCTAGAGATATGAAACAAATGCTTATGTTGCAACATTGAAGATCTCTCATCAATTCTACTCCTTTTGTTTCTAAGCACAACTTTATAGAACAAATTAACTCTTCCATTTCCTAAATGGAAATTGTATCCACAGGCCTAAAGCAACAATTGAAATCCAATTCCTTCTTGTGGAAGGTACATGAATAGTGTTGCTTAACTCTAAAATATGACTGCAAGATAAACTTAAGGTTATCACTCATATTTTCTCTTCTTTTCACTTTTCTTCATTTCCAATCTAACTATCAAATATTTGTCACTTGCCTTTCTCTTGTTTCTCAACACCTATAATAAATTCATAATGTGAATGGTTGCACTAGCATCTAACCACCAAGTGTTTGATGGAACATCTACAATATTAAACTCAAAACACACTAGAGCTAGAGGAGTACCTTGTTTCTTCTTCTTAATTCACTTCTTAAGCTTAAAGCATTTTACCTTCTTATGCACATACTTCTTGCAGTACCTATAGTTCCTCTTGACTTCTTGGTCTATAGTGTTGTGCTTTCATATTAACTTTCTTCTTTCCCAAATTGGGTTTTCCTTTGTTATCCTTTGAGTGTAACTTACTTTCAAGCTTAGCATTTGATTCATGCAAAATGAAGTGAGCACTATAAACCTTTTCTTTCTTCATGTCAACTTCTGCTTAATAGAGATTGTTTCATTGATAGTCCATTCACCTTTCTAGGTGTGAATTGATGTCTTGAGAACATCAAATTTAGCAAGAAGAGACTCCAAAGCACGTTGAATCAGACAACTATCTCTTAAGTCTACTTACATGGTCTTCAAACAATTATAATAATGCACCAGCTTCATGATGTGTTAATGAATTCCACTAACACCATTATGAACAATCTTTCCCAGCATGAGAGGTAATGTCCTTTCTTGGCCATATTAAACTTCACTAATTTCTTAGCCACAAAGTCCATAAAAGCTTTAGCATTTTGGGAGTCAATAATGATTTATCTGATGGTCTTATCCATAATATACTTCATAACTATCAAGTATACTCTATTAGAGTGTGTCCACTTATCATGAATAGTCTGTTGCGTAGTAGTAGAGTTATCGTCTATTATCGGCTCCTCCTCTCTTAATGCCAAATCTAGATTGGTCATTTTTAGGTATAATTTCAATGATTCATCCTAGTCCTCATAATCGGTCCCATTTAATATTTTCACAGAAGTTAATTGCATGGGCAACGAGGCTAAGGAAATAATAATTTATGAAATTTATCATAAATTTCCCATGATCAGAGGATGTAGTATGATAACAATGACTTATCATGATATTTTATATCATATACAAGGCAATGTATGCACCCTTCAGAGAGTTCTGTTTTAACTCCCCTGCATCTTACCTCTCTGTTTCAACCTGAAAAAACCAGAAATCAAATCGGTTTTTTTTAATACTATTTTTACATATTGTAGACAAGCAGTAGTACTCCTATCAGTACACAACATATATACACAATAAGTCCAGTTCAGCCATCGTTCATTGTAGCGTTGGACAATTTTAGCTCTTGAATATCCTGCTTATGTAATATCTTTGCCTGAAGCTCTAAACTCAACATCATTTCCAACTTGCCATGTAAGTAATGTAGCACAAATGGATTTTTCTCGAGGGAGATAGAATAACCAGAGGTGATCCAATTCAACCGCGGCCAATGCTCTCATAACACGACGAGGGGTTTGTGTTTGTCTGGTTTTTTACCCGCGACATAATTTCACCGTAAATGATGTGTAATTATAGTCAATGTCATTGCAGTCAATGTAATCCTATCCAATTGGCACAAGTGCAGCACATAACGCGACGCCAATCCAATCTCTGCTATGAGGTAGCTGCACTCTTATTGAACTTCCCAAACTGATATGGTTGAATCATTCTGGAACATCATTCCCTGGAATCACAATATCAATTCTTGCCTCGGGGAGCCAGGGTTCCTTCATTGCAACAAAAAGAATTGGCGTATGAGAATTGAGATCTAAATCACATCATACAGAGAGAGAGAGTATGAGCACCTGTACGAGTTTTGTTAGCCATGAGAATGGCAACTTAGTGTAGGGTTGGATCTCATTCTCAAACAACTTGGGGAAGTTGAAAATTAATAACCCTCCAAGATATGAACTACGGATGGGTGCTAATTTTCCCCCAGAAAAATCTGAGTCAATGCTTAATGGGAGTTCAGGTAAACACTGAAGCTCTTTGCACTCCCCCAAGTTAAGAAATGCAAGTCCAGAAAGCTTAGTGATGGTAGAAGGCAGTGTAACAAATTTGTTTCTTTTTAAATCTGGTACTTCCAATGATTGCATCCAGTCAATAGCATGAGGAAGTTCTCGTAGATTACAGATGCCAAGATGAAGGTATACCAAACGCCGCAAATTATGCAACAACAATTCAGATGGTTGTTTATGTCTTCTGGTCAAGAATTTGAAAGGTGCCATCACCAGTTTCTTGGCAATGGATGATGTAAATCTTGACTTCTTGCTAAACTCCATCAAACACTCCGCATCAATTGTTTTCTCAAACGGTTTTTAAAGTTTTGAGCACCAATCCAGATTTAGCATTTCAAGAGAAGTTGATGGAAAATGCTGTTGGGGAGACTGACAGGACTTCTATTATCCGACAGAGACAAGCTTATTAACTCTGAAAGAACTCCTATAGATTCATCAGCATGCGTCAAACTTGTACATCCTTCAAGAAACAGCCACTTAAAATTCGGCATCCCTCTACAATCCGCCATCTTGATAAGATTTTTTGAGTGACTGATTTGCAAAAACCTTAAACCGTTGAGAGACTGTGAAAGTAAACGCATGGGAGCTTATTGAATAAAACAAGACATTTGAGAATTATTATTTGATTGGACTAAACTCTATGGAAAGAGAAGTATTATTTATAGAAAGATTATAGAAGATGAACTAATAAACATGCCAAAAAAAAAAATAAATAAAAAACAAAAGTTATATAAAATGGATTTCTCTTGTCATTATCACGATTAAGAACTAGAGTGGGAAGGTCCAACCACATTAAAGTATCACAAATTTTTATACAATTTTTAAGAATAATACGAAAAAATTTTCTCTAGGATAATTGTATTGTACACTATCAATTTTAAACATTTATAATAAATGTTTTAAATTATGTAAAACCTTAAAATTAATATCTATGTCATGATTCACTCAATTAATTATTTTATTTATTTTTCTTATGAATTCTTTAAATAAGTGTCTTAAAATTATTATATGTTGACTTGTAAATATTTTTCACAAAATTTCAAATTTATTTTTATGTATTTAATTAAAATTTTATATATCTAACATAATTTCTTTTAATTAAGTGGATGATAATTGTTAATTTCAAAATTTTACATAATTTAAGACTTTAATTTCAAGTTTTGAAATTGAGTGCATGTGAAATCCAATGTCAATGTTCAAGAAATTTTTTTCATATTTTTCTATTTTTTAACTATTTTGAGTTTCTAATTACTTAAATACATTCAAATGGCACAAAAGGGATACCGATCAGAAATATGGGAGTATTTGATACATGATTAGTCTTTGGGTCGCTGCTAATTGCAAAGAAGCATCATTAATTCGTTTCTTTCTACAATTGTGCTATAATGGCACCAGTTTGCAAAGGTGATGTGATGAGGCAGGAGCAATTCAACAAGTCTATCGACTTGAAACATTGATGACGAAGAATGAAAGGATGCGGCAAATAGGTGTTAGGATAATTACGCCATCTAAAATGTCGTATTTCATTGGAAAAATCACTTAGATTCCCTGAAATTTCCATGCCATCAAGACTCAGAATTCTAAGGCGACTCATTTTCTATAAAGTTTCAGCCTTTAATTTCATTACTTTGGGATGTGGCCCAGACAAAGCAAAGACTTCAATATCTTCTGTTGCCTGAGAAATAATAATAATAAAAAAAAGGCATCATGAGAAAAGAAACCGAAAGAAAAAAGAATTGCTTGAATTATGAATAACTCCATGAGCCCACAATTTAATTTCCTAAAGATAGTTAACATTCTGAGTTTCTCATCATAATATGATGCAAATGTTCATAACTCCTCAGCCTACTCCACTTTCCTGACTCTTTGGGCGTTTTCTCCATCACAATTTTCCTCCCCAATTCTTTCAACAAAGCATGCATCCGTACTATTCCGTCCACCATGTTTATGAGGGATTTATCAATAAGAATTCTCATTCCAATATGAGCATGGAACCCACGTAAATCTATCATTCTTTTGACTCCCCACTCATGCCACCCGTGTAAAAAACAAGCAATGTCTAGAAACATTTCTTTTTCAATTGCCTCAAGTCCATCAAAACTTGTTCAAAGCACATCCATAATTTCTTTCTTAGGATTTCTTGCGATCTAACCAAGGCACTTTCCCATTCCGAGACACTCCTACTGCACAAATATGAACCCAATACCTTAATTGCTAATGGAAGGCCATTGACATGTTCTAGTACTTTAGAGGTTAGCCCTTTATAGTCTTTCAAAGGATGATCACATTTGAAAGCTTTTCTGCAATAAAGTTGAAGATCTTCAATGTTGTCCAAAAGTTCAACCTTGTAAACATGATCCACTCCATACTCTTTTAGAATATGCTCGTCTCTGGTAGTTATAATGATTCGACTTCCTACACCAAACCACTCAAGTTTTCTGACAAGTTTCTCTAAATGATATAATTGTTCAACATTATCAAGGATTATAAGGTTCTATGTGTTGTGTAATCTGCTACTAATTAAATTAGTTCTAGTGTGAAGGCTTCATATCTTTACATTTTCCTCTTCTAGATTTTCACATAGAAGTTGTTTCTGTAGATTGATTAAACTACCAGCCTCAAAACCTTTGTTTACATTTTCAAGGAAACTGGATGCATCACGGTAATGATGGATTCTATCATACAAAACTGTAGCAAGAGTTGTCTTTCCTATTCTATCCATCCCCACAATCCCTATGTATCGAACATCATTCAAGCCTAAAGCAGATACATACTTAGTATTTCAAAACGAGATTGTATCCCAACCAATTCATCAACTAGACTTGAGAATGTATGACCCAATGCACTTGTTGCCACTGTGACAATATCTTCTATAACTTGTGATTCTGGCCTAAAAAGGGAAAGATAAAAGAAATAATATGAAATCCTCACCTAAGATTAAAGCAGAAAAGAGTAACAAAAATAATATAAATTTCAATTCATTGAAAATGTACAATTTGCATAATGAAAATTGGAGATAGCAATTTGTTTGACAAAGGGTGATTTGGGGGAAAATGAATAGAAAAAATCTCTGGCTAAAATCAATTTTAACAATGAATAAGATGACAAGATGGGAGTCAATCTCAAAGGCCTAGATATTAGGAAAAAAAATGTCAGTTCTAAACATGCTCATGTTTACTTTTGTGTTGATTCTTTTTTTTCTTTGGGGAAAAAAGAGCCAAACCCTAAAAAACAATTTAACCTAAACAATAAAACACTAGACTTTGAAGAAGACATTAACTCCAGGAAGCTAAGAAGGTTACTAATAGTCATGGGAGGATTCTCAAAAATGATTACTTCTACTTGACTCCATGTTTTAACCCTTACTTAAATTTATATATATAAAGGATAGGTTGCTGCAATATTTAAACCCTTTCCTTTTCATTAGAGTAATTCTGATATATCATATCATATCAAATTTTGAGTTGATGTGAATAGCATAAACTATTACGAGCAAAGAATTAAATATTTCAATTCACTATTTGACATATATGGTCGAAGCTTTTTAGTTTCATTAGATATAGATACAAAATGGAGGAGGAATACAGATAATATGAAAATTTGAATGAAACCTCAGAATATCATATTGCATCAATTTCAATACAGTTTGTTTTAATGGAGACAAACTAGAAATTTTGGTTGAGTTTCACTTCAAAGTGGAACAACTTTTGTAAAGAGTTGAAATTTCTTAAAAAAATTATATGAAAAAACTAAACCTAGATCAAGAGCAAGAAATATAAAGAAGATAATTTTGTACTAAGAACCAAAACATGAAAACATTCTACCAAAAATCAACTCAAACTAGAACAAAACAACAAAGGAAAAACATATAAGAATGAAGAAGATGGGATTGTTGTGAAATGGGAAATATTTTCCTTTCTGGTAAGTGGTAATAACCTCCCACTTTCAGCCTTTGCGAAAAACTATTTTTCTTCTTGAAAATTATGAGCTTAAGAAATAAGACTTGCAGCATGATTCATAGGATTGACCAAGGGCGTGGCTACATTTGATTGGGGGGTTTTATCCCCCTAATTTTTAGAAAAGTAATTACATAGGAAGTTCAACCAAGATAGAGGGGTTTTATTGTGGAACTATGCTTTTTATATTGAGATTTGTGTTTTTTGTTTGGCTTACACTAAAATACACCAAACCTTTATATATTTTGAATCATATACATATAATCTCCGACCTTTAAAAAGGTTTATCTAACCCCATTATATTTATGTAATGTGCACTTTAACCATATCCATCTATTTTTAAACTATAAACATAGGGGCTTTGTTGCATTTTAGACTACAAATAATATATATAATAAAAAATAGAACACAGAAATGACATTTTTCACTAAAATTTTGGTGCATTTTATACAAATAAATTATTTTGTTATAAATATTTCTTACTAAATCAGTTCTTTTTATATAAAACCAATAAATTTATAATTCATAAAACTAAAATAATCTAAAATTTATAAAATTTTATGTAATGCCCCTAAATTCCTTTTGAGTGACCCCCATTATATTAGTGTGTAATGCTTAAGTTTCTTTTAATAAATTATCTTAGTTTTCAATTATTGAAGGGATTATTTGACTTATTTTTTGATAAAATGAAAATTTCTCCATAAGTTATACTAAGTGGATTTCAAAAATAAGTGGCAATGCTTTTGGAATGTTTCTTTATTTTCAAGATTTATTCCATGACATGAAAATAAACTAGAGATTTACAAAAGGAAAATTGTTTTAAAAAATACATTATCCCTTATTGATAGTTGCTCAGAAGTTCTATTTTAAATACTACATAAATAATGATGAGATTCATAACTTGAGTTTCACCAATTATATTTCAATTTAATAAGTTAGAAAGAAATGAAATATGTAATATGTTCATTGTATTTAATTGAGCTAAATTTTGACTTAATTTAAGGAAATGTTCAAATGAAATTTTACTTATCAAATATTTATAGTTATTATGAATATTTAAAAGTTGTTTACTTCAAATAAAACAAATTACTTTGGGATAATTTATGTTATCATCTAGTGTTTTATTGGCTTTAAAATGATATATATATATAAGGCCAAGGGGGTATTTTTTTCTTTGCTTTCCTCCTCTTCTTCGAACTCCAAATCCTTTATTTCTTCTTCCTCTCCATGAACCAGCCACAATAGCAACCTGTGATGGTAGCTATAGCAAGTTCTAGTGCCACCCATCGCCAACCTTTGGGTCCTCGATAGTTGAGCCATAATGGAGCTCAATAACTAACTGGTTGAAGTTAGAAATTTCTTCTACAACTAGGTGAAACAATTGTTGTCTTGTTTTTGTAGCAGATTGGTTTAGTCATTCTACATCATTGGGGCTTCTGGTTCATTCCTTAAAGGTGGGTAACTATTTTATATCTCCAATTTCATCTTTCTTCACAGTTTTCTTGATGAGTTAATATAACATCCTTTAAACCCTAACTCCATCTTATTGAACATATAAGATGTTTCTATTATTCTAGTGAAATTTGCTAAAGTCCAGCTTAATTAGAGAAACCCCAAGAAGACCTGAAGTGGTATGGCTTGATTCTCCTTCTTGGAAGGGTTTACTCTCTTCAAAGAATTGTCTAAGCTGAGTAAATCACTCACTTTTCTCACATTTGCAAAAATTCTTAGTTTCTTTGTGATTAAAAGTGCAATATTGAAGTGAAAGCATATGTGTGATTATTTGAAACCAAAGTCTAAATGTGTAAAATTGCATAGCTATGTGAATATGGTAACAGGTATGACAATGAAATGATAAATTGGAATTGGTTGAGATTGTTGCATATGAAAATGTTGTAATTGTTGAAAAGAATGAACATGAGAAGGTTTGCGTTGGTAGGATGTGTGTTTGATCTATAAATTGTGTGAAACTGAATGTGCAATCATAATCACAAGCCTAGAATCTTGAATTCAAGTAGGATTGTGATTAAAATTGCTAGAGTCAAAAATTAATGCTCTGATTTGACTCAAGAAGTTTTAGGTTAAAATACGAGTTAACTAGCCTAAAGTTGCAAACCTTCAAAAATTCTAGAACTGCACGTGATCCGAATCATGATCAGGATTGAAAAAAGTGTTATGAGGGGTTGATTTGAATTGCACAAAAATAGTTCAACTTCTGATTTCAATTGGAAAGGCATGAATGCATGCTCTATTTCTATGAGCATGATCACAAAATTAGTGTAATAGGGGACGATTCAAATCGTGAGCCCTGGAGGTGAAAAAATATGTTAGAATTTTTTTATTCATTATAAGTTAATGATGAGCTGCCTATAAATTTTTCTCTATAGTTGTATGGATTGTATGATTGGATTTGTGAACTCAATTATTTATTAGTTCACTTGAATTGTGAGATTGTCCTTGGTGTGTTATTGTAAATGGTACATGTTATGCAATATCCCTTGTAAAGATTGCTAGGGGCCTTTTCTTGTGTAATAGGTTCATCCCATTTTAAAATTAAAAAAAACATATAAATAAATAAACTCTTGCTTTGTTTAGCTTCAGCTCGTATTAGGTGAAGTTTACAAAAAAAAAGAAAATGGAAATGAAAGCTACTTCAACTAAAGCAAAACGTGCGTTTAAGGAGGTTTCCTTTAAGCCCTCTTTGCATTTAGGTTTCTGAAGACTTAATTCTTCTTTCCATTTCTTCCTTTGGCTAAGAAAAAGACTGAGAGATAGAGCTTTCCTATCAATCTCACCAAGGCTGCATCTCCGACGTTGCCCCACCATAAGACATCGTTCGGATCGATGCTGATTGCATTAGTCTACCTCACCTACTACCATCAATGTTGTTAGTAGAACTTTAGTAGAACAGGGGTAGTAAAATGCCATTGCCTAGCTCAAGTCCTAACAAAACCTTCCTTATCCTTGCCACTGTTGCCAGTTCTTTGCATATGTGCCCAACAACCACTACCTAGTTGAGTCATCACTGGTCTACACAAGGATAGTCAGCCAGTGGCCCAGGTCACCAATTATAGATGAAATAGAGTAACTGCTCGAGTCTAGTTGGTGAAGCCATTCAACCTACTATCTTATGCGAGAATCTGATGTTGGAGTGAATAGAGGAACACCATCTTTTCTACTACACTACCGTGTTGATAAACTCTAGGGTAGTGAGTACCCATGAGACAAGCTAGGTAATGCCATCCTCTGCCATTGAGCTCCACCACCTTCATTTAAGCCACCGTTAGAAACCAGCTTCTGCCTATCAGTGCAGACTGTGACAGTCTTACTCAATCCAGTCATCTACTTATAGGTCATCCTCCTTAGAACTCTGAGCGACCATCACTACATTGCTAAGAAGTGGACTAAGCTTGAGTTATGTAGTAGGGCAAGACAACAATAAGTCAAGAGTTTGCCACCATATTTCATCACCTTAGGTTCTAGCTGAACCAGTCTTAGTCGAAAAACATAATAAGGGCCAGCCAAGTTATGAAAGGAGAGATGCTTGCTGAAGGTAAGTAGGTAACTTACTCCTTGGATGTATATATGATGAGATCAATTGGTTTGAGAGGAGATAAAGTAGAGATGAAAATGTTATAATTTGGATTCTTTCGATTGAAAATAAAATGGCTTAGGTTGAAAATATAAGGCGATGGGATGATATGAAATAGGACTAGGGATAAATGTATTGTGACATCTTTTTAGTACTAAGACTGCATTTGGAATTGTTTGGATAGAAATAGCTATGAGTTGAAATACAACAAAACAAGTTTGATAATCTTTAACATGAATTGAGGAATCTGGATATCCCCAAGGTGAGTAAATAATCCTACTCTTTTATAAATCCCATTTTGCAATACGAAATAATTTTGTTGTTTGAAAAATTATGATTTTTAGGTAATTGGATTTTTTATGTTAACTTGTTTTGAAATTTTAACTGTATATTATATATGTGAAAATGATTTGTCGTAGTGAAATTATGCATTTTATATTGATTTTAATTATTGGAACTAGTGATTTCATTTTACCATATGATATATGAATGTGAAATTGATTTAGCGTATTTCTATGTTTTATAATAATTACTATTTATAGAATCAATGAATTCATATTACCATGATATAGAAATTCTGATATTTTTGAAGTTTATGCTACCTGGAATGATTGACTATATTTTTTGATTTCTAATATCATTATCTAATTAGAATTGATTCTTACCTCTGGATATATTGGGTAGCATGATGCTTTTAGATCGATTACGTGTTTTTGAAATCCTAAATCCATTAAAAGTTCCTTGGAAAACCCTCAAGTGCACTTATTATTAGAATATTTGTTAGAGAAATAAGGGGGAGAATATTTGAATATCTGAATATATGAATATTTGATTGGTGTGTTGGGATGGATTATGGCTATATTTGTTAGGTTCGGTTACCTTTAGAAATTATCCTTTGAATTCCAATTGTATTTTAGTAAAAGAGAAATTCATGAATATTTTGCTACTTGAGTACTAGTAAATTTTAAAAAAAAATTATTAAATTTCTCCTATGTTTATGTCATGATGAGTATTTTTCACAATACCATACTCTGTTGCTTATTATACTTTTATTGAATACTATATTAATGACTTGACTTTCCTAATGTATTAAAGTCTCAAAACTTATTTTGAGATTTTGACTTTTGAACTGGTAGGCTTATCTTTATAAATATATATATATATATATTACCTTTTGGATTTTGAATATGAACTGCAAACTGAGTTTTGGTTTCTACAAGATTATTTGCTCACTAAGTTTCTATGAAACACACCCTATTTTTCTCCATGTTTTTTAGAGCTCGAGGTTACCCTCACTATTTGTCCTCATCCATCTGGTTCAGGATCTGCTCATTAATCAAGTAGATTACCTTCTACGAAGCCAAAAGGTATATTGATGGTGAAAGTTTTGGTAGTTGGTATAGTTGTTATGTGCATGTATTTTGATTGGTGAATGCCCAGTAGGACATAAACTTATGTTGTTTGTGCTGTTGTGATTTTGAATTGTTGTACAGGATGTGTATAGGGCCTGTAGCCTTTGCCTATTGTATAGGCCTTGTTCCCAAAAGTCTAGAAAATAGAGGAAAATCTATTGGATTTTCGGTGAAAATTAGAATAGAAATATTTGATTATACATTAATTTAATTTTGGTCTGTGGCATGTTGAGTCAAATTAGGAAAGATTCTATATTGTTAGGCTTGTAAGGGGTTTTCTAATGGTGACCTTCTATACCGGTCACATTCTATGGATTGGGGCGTGACATGTTAAGGTAGTGATAGTACAATGTGATGATTAAGTAGTAGATTATTATTATTGTTTTGATTGATTTGTAAATTGGAAATGATTGAATGATTTATTTGCTGAGTACTATCATTGTATTGAATGTGTTGTGAATTGAGTAATTAAGTTTGTGAATTATTTGATATGGATCTTTGAAATATTCCTCAAGAAACTGACAAATGTAAATTAAAATTTTGATTGGCCTCTTGAATAAGGAAATGATTGATTGTGTATTAAGCTAGCTAGTTGATTGAATATGGACATGATCATTGAATTGTTATGATGTGTGTGTCTTGATGAGTTATGTGTGAATTAAAAAATTGGATTTATAGAGCAAGTTCTTTAAAGAACTTCCAAAAGTATTTTTTTTAATATATATATATATATATACATACACCGATACTAACATGGCCATGAAATCTATTGGAGAGATAAGGGGCAAAATATCTATTGGAGGGATAAGGTGAATAAAGCTCTAAAACTAATTTATAAACTGAGTGGTAAGTTGCCTAAAGAAACTTACTCATGTATCCAACTCTTAGTTCATTTGTATGCCTTCAATTGATTGAGATGAAAATGTTTGACTTAAATGTTTTATGTACGGAAAATGTGTTGATTTGATCAAAATGTCCTTGTTGAATTGAAGAATACTACCTTGGATTCATATCAAATTGTTTTCAAATGGTAT
>JANHAO010011092.1:0-17216 GCA_026873985.1 Saraca asoca | reverse complement strand
CCTTTTAAAAAAATTTCTTCTTCTCTTTTTTTACCCTTTTTTAGTAAATATACACTAATTTTCCCTCCCCCCTGCTGGTATTCTCGGGGGTCCCCCCCCCCCCCCCCCCCCGGGTTACTGTAGGCATGTGTGTAAATGTGCTTGTCATTTTAAGAGCGGCCAATAAGATGTTTGATGAAATGATAAAACAAGATCTTACTGCACTGATCTTCAGCTTAAGCTACGTGGTCATTTTTCGCTTTCTTAGCTTATATTGTAATTTTGCAATTTATGCTGTAAGATGGCAATTTCTGGGGTCAAGTTTTGAATGTGCTTTTGCACAGTGCATACTGATTTCTGTTTTCATCTCATCTGGATATGCAGTTTTTTATTGTTAAATGGAAAGAGAGTACATGAAGGAAGGAGGATAAGACATTTATCCTTAAGACATTTTTAAATTTATGTGAAATTCTCTTGGCCAACTCATTTGAATTTGCCAAATTTTACTTCATGATTTGGAAAGAGGAGGAGATCCATCGGAAAAAGTGATTTGTGGTTGTTATCAAAGTGGCTATTCTTGGAGCTAAAGAAGATTAGTTCCAAATTAAAGGTGTTCCAAGCGTTGGTAGATTTTTGAAAGTCAATGGAATTGAAAATAGAGGCTAAGGGCACAAAGGACTGGGAGGGTCTTTGTGGAGGAAAGCTTTTATGTTGGTATTTGAGCGTCAATGGTATAGGCAAGGTCAACAAGCATAGTAACTGATAAATGGATTGAGATCTAAAATTGACTAATTTTTATTTTATTTTTTAACTAAACATCTTGTTAGATTGATGTTATATTAAATTTGTCCCTAAAAGTGAGTATTGATTTATGATGAAAGTAATCACAGAGAAATTTATGATGATAAGGAAGAAATAAAGTGAAGATATTAGCAACTATGACTCTTTATATTATAAATCAATAATGACTCAATTACATCAGACATAATCCTAATGTTCCTATTTATGTACGGAGAAGTATTAAGAAATACAAATATATAACTATAACCTAATTACTAAATATTACATTCAAACCCTCCTTCTTAAGCTAAAGTTTACAAAACTTAAACTTGTAACATAAATTTGAACTTTCAAAAATTAAAATTCAACTAAACACAACTATATAAAAAAATCTTGATAGACTTTAAACTTCAGGGGCGGCTAGCAAAAATTAACAACCGTCAAACAACATTCCCTAAAGACATTCACAAACGACAATACATAGACACAAAGAAGTTTGACGTTGGTGCCCCACCAGGCCTCATCCCAGCTCCACCAAGAGGATACATAGGCACAAAGAAGTCTGGCATTGGTGCCCCACCAGGCCTCATCCGTGGCCTATCAAGGGGATACATCGGCACAAGGAAGTTTGGCATCTGTGCTCCAGCATGCTAACAAATGGACAGTATGACCATATCAGTAAAAACAAAAACAAAGAAGAACAAGGTTTGTTATTTTTATGGCTGAAAATGTATCAACTTCATTAACAAAGAGAAATATAACTTATACAAGACAAAAACTTCTAAACTTGGACAAAAACCATATTTAGATAGCTAGTAAGTTATCAACCAAAAAATGACATTACTTGACTAACTTGTATTTAGATAGCTTATCACATTAGCCATTGAGTATTAACTAACTTAAAGGTCATAGGATAATCTCAATTTCCTAACACTCCTCCTTAAGATTTTTCTTGATTACTCCTAGCTTGGTTCTTAAGAAGCTAAACTTCTACTTTCGCAAAGCTTTAGTTAGAACATCAGCTAATTGGACTTTAAAATTATACTGTTGGAGATCTATCTCTTTTAACCTTTCAGTGTCTTTGAGAGCATGAAATTTGTTGACATTAATGTGCTTTGTTCTCTCATGTTGGACTAGATTTTTAGCAATGGCAATAGCTAATTTGTTGTTGACCCAAATAATAGTGGCTTGGTCTTGAACAAATCCTAAATCATTGATAATTTTTCTAACCATACGGCTTGATTTGCAACTTCAACAGTTGTTATATACTCAACTTCAATTGAGGATTGAGCAACAACTTCTTGTTTCATTGAATTCCTACAAAAAAACACTATTTCCAAAAGAAAAACAATAGCCAGAGGTACTCTTAAAATCATCCAAGCTACCTATCCAATCACTGTCAATAAAGCCAACAAGATATTTACTTTTGTCTTTAAGACACTAATAGTACTATAGAATGTAGAAACAACAACATTAAATAGACATCCAAAAAGAGGTAAACTGACGTATAGATGCAGTAGTATTTTTGTAAATATGAGAAAAATTACAACATTGATTCCTATTAAACAACCGATGTCTAAACTTAACATTATGATTGATGTCGGTTTGAGTTAAGGAACCGATGTACTTTTGCAATTATTTAATTTATAGTATATAGGTTTAAAGCATTTTTAAAATTTATGGTTCCTCAACTGTCAAATTTTTTTATTAATTTATATATTAAATTCTTATTTGATTATACTTCAAAGAACTTTTTATAATATATAGTCAAATAAATTTTTTATTAATTTAACAATTGAATTAATGCAAATTGTTTATGCTCAACTAATTTAGTGATATGATAATATTACAATTAATTTTTCATTTTTCAAGACTATGAAAATGTAAAATTTTCTAATGATTATTAATTTCTTCTATTTTACCAAGACAACATGAATAGTCAAAATAATTCAAAATAAATTTGGCACATTTGTATGAAGAATCATATATTAGACTTCAATTTTTAAGTATAAACTGACATATATATGTGATATTATACATTGGCTCTAACATAAATAACCGACGTCTAAAGTCTCCTAGCATGATAAAAGGCCAATTCATCTCCTCTCGTTACCTAGCATACCTAAGCTTACCTTTGGAAGAGGAATTTGAAAGTAAAGCACAACAGTTCCATGCAACAACTTAAACATTCACTCTTAAATATATTTGGAATAATTGTTGAAGTTGTGGAATGGAATTTTATGCCCCGTTTTTCAAACTCATTTTCCCAAATAAGCAGGATGTCGTTTGGAGCTTACTCATTTTGCTTAAACTTGCTTTGAAAGGTTATAGTTTATTTTCCCCTTTTTGTTTCTCATTTTTTTGATTAGTTTGCATATTAATTATTAACTTCTATTTCCTTTTTCACTTTAAATAAGATATATGCATTGATCCTTTAAACAAGAGGACGATGGGTACATTTGATGTGTCTGTGTTGTCTTGTAAGCTACCTTTGATATATGTGTTGTGTTTTGTTATTATATGCAATCCTAAAAGCTTCAATAATTTAATATTGGTTTGTTGCAAGTAAACTAGAAGCTTGATTCAACAATAATGTTTTGGTCCATTTTTAATGATTTTTCCTACAAAAATGTAATGTGAAAGTTAAAAAAATTAATATAAATAATATCAATTTTTTAACACAAACAGACATCTTTAACACAATTCATAGAAATTTCTGCAAATTCCAATATGATCTAATGTGCAAAATAATTCAATTATTGAAATATTATTGAATGGATAAAATAATTCAATTATTTAATTGACAAAATTTTTTAGGAAATAGTTAGTCTTGGGCAAATTATGTGTGAAAATATATTAATATTATTATTAAAAAAATGTTATGACATCTATTTTGTACAAGACAATAACTCTAAAGTGATAAACAACATCAGTTATAATACAAAACAGACATTAAACATAATAACAAAAATAAAAATAAAAAATTCAACGTGAAAATAATATATGAAGCGATGGTAGTATTTTTGTAAATATGAAAAAATTACAACGTCGATTTTTTTTAAACAACTGACATCTAAAATCAACATAACTACTACAAAATTCGGAAACAATGTCAAAATTTTTTATTAATTTATCAATTAAATTTTTATTTAATTATATTTTTAAAGAACTTTATTATAATATAATTCATGACTTATTTGATTAACTTTTTTCATTTTTCAAGACTATAAAAATGTAAAATTCTCTAATGATCATTACTTTCTTCCATTTTACCAAGACAACGAGAATAGTCAAAATAATTCAAAACAAATTTGATGCGTTTACATTCTGTTAAATGAAGAGGTAGATTAGATGTCGATTTTTAATTAGAAAACAACCTAGATATATGATATCATACATCGGTTTCAAAATAAATAAATGATGTATAAAGTCCAATAGCATTATAAAATGCATCCCCTCTCATTACCTAGCATTTTAAAAGGTCAGTGCATCCCCTCTCACTACCCAGTATATTATAGCTTACTTTTGGGAAGAGTAATTTGAAAGTGGAGCATAGGAATTCCATTCCACAACTTAGACACTTATTTGGAGCAATTATTTAAGTTATGGAATGGAATTCCTATGTCCCACATATGAAAATCCTCTTCCTAAGTAAGTAATATACCAACAGGAGCTTACTCAATCTACTCAAACTTGCTCTAAAAGTTTATAATTTATTGTTCCCTTTTTGTTTCTCTTTTTTGGATTAATTTGTGTATAAATTATTAACTTGTGTTTCCTTTTTTCCCTTTAAATAGGGTATATGCATTGATTCTTTAAACAATCCTAGAAGCTTGGTTCAACAATAATGCTATTACAAACAATCCCAGAAGCTTTATTCAACAATAATGTTTTTGTCCAAATTTTCTTTTTGATTTTTCTATAAAAATGTGATTTGGAGCACCTATTTGTCTACCTTGGATGTATGTGTTGTGTTTTGTTATTACAAACAATCTCAGAAGCTTAATTTAATAATAATGTTTCTATCCTGATTTTCTTTCTAATTTTTCTATAAAAATGTAACCTAGATCACCCATTCACAATTCGTAGAAATTTTTACAAAATTAAATATTTTCTAATGGGCAAAATAATTCCATTATTAATTAGATAAAATGATTCAATTGTTTAATTGACAAAATTTTTCAAAAAATAGTTAGCCTTGGATAAATTATGTGTGAAAATGTATTAATATTATTATTTAAAAACCATTATGACGTTGGTTTTGTACAGAACACTAAAGTGATGAACAACATTGATTATAATATAGAATTGGTGTATAATCCTAATGACAAAAACAAAATAAAAAATTCAATGGGGGATATGTCAGTTTGATTAAAAGATCAACATCCTAGGTTTCTATGTCTGTTTGTTATTAAAACCGATGTATATGCATGTGAATAGATGTCAGTTCTGTCTTAATAACCGATGTCTAAAGTCAAGGCTTCTTATGTGATAAGATAGATCTTTCTCTGCTCTCATTTGCTTTCCCCTATCTGAAAACACTTATCCAATATCATTCTCAAGCCCTTACTACTTTCTTCTTTACTCTTTTTTATTATCTTTACTACCTTTGATCATTGCATTTCAAGTCCATCTTTCATCGAGGTACGGGATTTTGTTATTCTTACATTATAATCATTACTTCCTTGCCAAGTTATGTTGATGTTTTTTTAGTTTTTCTACTTTGTTCTTTGTTGATGGTTTGTATTTTTAGGGTTTTACCTTTTTTTTTTCATGTTTTATTTTTTAGTTTGATTATTGATAATTTTTTGGTTAAGATTTATTTTTCGGTTGTGTTTCTTGGCATAGAATAATTAGTCTTGCATGCCTCATTTTGTATCACTTGCTAGAGTTCTTATGAATATGTCTAAGATTTTCATTGTAATCTATATAGTAAAATTGAAACTTCAATGTAACCATTTCCAGTTCAAAATCATCAAATGCAATCTGTAATATAAGAAAGGTCAGGAAATGTATGCTTAAATAGACTAATAGTTGTACTTTATACATGTATGTATGTATGTACTGCCTCATGTTCTTTGTTTGCTAGTTAATTAGTTGAGTAGAGTTAAATGGAATACCTATTCGATACTGTTTGGCTAAGGGGTTTGGATAGGCAACTAAAATGTTATGTATGTAATTTTTCTGGATGGGGGTGAGAAAACAATTTGTAAATGATTTAGCTTGTGAATATTTGAATTGTTAAGATTTGGTTAGGCTAGAATGTATATGGAGTTTTAGAAACATTTATTTATTGGTTAGCTTCTTTTTCTTTTTCCTTTTAAACAGTCATATGAATCCTTCTCAACATATTGAGAAGGGTATGAGGGATAATACCCTTATAAAGCAAATAACCCTTATTTATAGTGGAGGAGAGTATATGAACATTTCCTTCAATGATAAGGGTTAGGCTACTGGGGCTTTAGGTTCAAAATATAAGAGTTATATTAGCATGTTGGCACGTACAAGAGTGCTAATCAATATTGAACACTGGAAACAAGTACCATAAATAATTAAGGAGGACATTTGGCAAGAAGTCTTGGTATATTTACTTATCTCAATTTTGTGTTTAAGATAGATATATATAACTATCTTCTTAGAATAATTATATATGTATTGTCTTGTAAACCACTTTTGATGTTGATATGGGGAGGAGAAGGGAAGTCTTCAAGCTTGTAGGGGAATGGTGGAAAGACTTCAAGAACCAATTGATAAGGGATTACATCACCATCAGGAGGAAAGGTGATGAAAATGCCCTTAAGAAATATAACTTCCTTAATTAACAAGCATAGGATGAATTCATGAAGTAGCACTAATCTGAGGCTTTTTAGGTAAATTTGGCCATCTTATTTTATATTTTTTTTCAACTATATAATATGAATAATTTGACCATCTTATCAATTATATATATTTTTTGACAATAAGGGATGAGTAAAGCCAACAAGGAGAGACAAGCTAAAAATAAATATAAACATAGGCTATCTCGAGGCAAATATGTGAACCTTGAACAAACTTTGTTGAAGGAAAAGCTTGCAAAACAATAAGCTTCTAGTTAGCTTGATCTACAAGTTATTTCAATATCTCGGCATGAATTTTAGAATAGAGTTAGGGTTAACACTAAAGTTGAATACATGACCAAAGAAAGCCAAATAGTTGTCGAGAAAATTGTAAGTAATTTTACAAGTTGTAATTGTAATAAATATTCTTAAGTAACTGTAAGTGCTAAGTTGTAATAAATATCCTTAATTAATTATAAGTGTTAAGTTGTATTAAATATTTTTAATTGTATATAATGCCACAAGATTCTTTCATGCAGTAGTCAACTTAGAGAGATTTTATTCCACTAGAAGGATGGACTTATTAACTATTGCATTGGGAATTGAAAAGCACCCCAATCATGTTAGGGGGTTGGGGAGGAATAGGTCTCAAGGCCTACTTTGGGGGATCTTCAAAGTGTCTCTGAGGATCATCAGTATTGATGGAGGATCTTACGACAGATATTATTGCTCAAGTGACACAAAAGGTGACAGAGGAGGTTATTGCTTGATTGAGAGAGAAGAACTAGGCCGAGTAGGAAGAAATTCAGAAGATGCTTGCCCATATTAAATAAGTGGGCATGTAATCACTCTTAGATCCAAGGGTAGAGATCCCCTTACACCCTCACCAAGCAACATAAGCTCAGAAAACCCTGACCAATTTGCAAAGCTACTTGAGGTAAATGACTATCATTAAAACTTAAACTTCCTTCATTATGTAAATAGTTTCTAATATTTTCTATGAAATAACAATATTATAATTAACTTTTTCAATTGATTTTTTTTGTCTATATAGGAAGGAGCTAAATGCCTTTTAGCTCTGGTGCCTAGGGGATGTACAATGGCATATGGAAAGGTTTTTCATAATTGCACCCTCCATTACCAACAATTGTCGGGCGAGTAATCAAAGGTCATCATTGACACCCCCATTGGACCAAAGTGCAAAACTACTAGTTTCAATAAATGATCTAGGGATAGTGGGCTAAGAGATTGGAACTTTCATCATATGGTCGAAGAGTCTTATTACTTTGGTTATAGAGCTATCATTTTCTCTCTAATAAGTAATTGTGTTTGAAAGACCTAGTTTTACTATATTTCTAATATCTAAATTTCATAATTTGATGCATGTAAATTAGGCTAGAAAAAAGGGTAAAAAGACCAAAGAGTTCACTCAAGAGATGTCCCATGTTGTTGAGCCAAGGACAATGTTATTTTCTATGGTAAAGAAAATAGAGTATGATGTATCCATCTCTATTCATATGAATACTGATGTCGTGGGTTATGATAGTTAGGTTATGTGACTAAGGACAACATCATGCAATTCTTATCTATGGAAGAGATAAATATATCTTGCATCCATATTTTTGTCTCATCAGTTTATTTTTAACTTTCAAGATCTAATCTTATTTATATTATACAACTCGAAGTTTTTTGTCAATCATTTCCTTTATTTCCTTTCAAAGGCTTCTGCATTGTGATATGTGAAAAACGGGCTAGAGGTTGAATTACTATGCCCACATTTTGTTGCATCAATAAGCTCTACCAATGAAGATAGAACAAGATACATCTTGAGTGTCCTACAAAAAAGGAGGCATTGTGTTTTTGCACCATTTATCGCTGCATAAGTATCTAATGTGATATTTGATATTTTGTTATTATAGGCATCAACTTGTTATTACTTATATGATATTTTGTTATTATAGGGAACATATGATGCTTTCTGTGATATATCTCAAGCAAAATAGTGTTGACTGGTTTGATTCCTTAAGGCATCCAGTTTGTAAGAATATCAAACCCTTAGTTGACTTATGAATTGTTTTGTTTAAAATTTAGTTTGGGGATTTATGTATGATTTCATTTATTAATATACTAGTTTTTTTGGATAAATATGATTCAAAGGATGTGTTAAGGCTTATTTTTACATGAATGTCAATAGGAAAAAGCCTAAGCTAAAATGAATCACCTTAAAAGTAATTTTTTTTTATCATATTGAGTACATTGTACAAATATTCTAAGTAATTTCATCCTTGATTAAAATGTTTATTTATATTTGATTTGTTGTAGTACCCTCATCAAACAAAAAATATTGAGTGTGGATACTATATATTAAGGCATATGGGTACAATAATCACTCAAATAAAGGAAGGTCATTAAGATCCATAAGAGGTATAATGGTTTGATTTGGATATTTGATATATGGTTAGGATATGTGATTTATTGTATGAATATCTATTTTGCATTACTTTAGAGATAACAGTCCATATACTCAAGCTCAAATTGACCAAACTTGGGATCAGTGGGCTAAGTTTCCCCTTCCTTTTATGAAAAAGACCAATAAGAAAAAGTTATAATATTATCTATTTTGTAGTTGTAATAAATTATAATACATATCTGTTTTGCTGTACTAGTAAAGTTATAATGAATTAGTCAATGTTTTACTATATTGTAAAGTTGCAATGAATTAATCTCTTGTTTTTTAAGAAAAAAAAGGTTAGAGAAAATGCATCAGTTTTTAATTTAAACCTAATATCTAAAGTTTCAACGATGTTGGTTTCAAGTTAATAATCGATGTCTAAAGTGAGTAGTTAGATGATACTCTATTTAAAAAAAAAACTATTAAAAGAAAATACGTCAATTTTTAAGAAAAAAAATCAATGTCCAAAGTCCCAACAATGTCGGTTTCATGACAATAATCAACGTGTAAAGTGAGTAGTTAGAGAATAAACATTAGATGTCTGTTTCTAAAATATATTATAGATTTATTAAAAACCAAAATAGATTTATATATATTACAGATTAATATATTAGAGATCATTGTTTTTTATAAACTTTTATTGTTTTGCTTGTTTTTATTTATGAACAAAATTTATTCTCTAACAATTAATTAATTTTTCTATTCTAAATAAAATAATTTATTTTTACAAGTTACAAAATAAAATATTTCAAGAATTAAATACTATTGAATTGAACAAAATAAGTCAATAATTTTATCATTAATTTAATGGACAAAAAGATTAGCCTTTGAGTAATTTATTTGTGAAAACTGTAGTATTTTATCTAGTACAATAAATGAGACATGATGGCATTTCTTGTGTTTTGAAAAATGGTTAATTATTTAAAAGACATCTGTGTTTTAATGCAAACTGATGTCTAAGGTATGAATGACATCATATTGTTATCTAAAACTAACATTGAAAGTCTCCACTCATTTTAAAATAAATAAGAAGTGTTGGTAGGAATATGAAAATTAAGATGCAGAAGTTTTTGCACATCTGACTATCACTCTTGCTTTTTTCTAAGTTTGATATCTAGCTCTCTCCCCCTCCATCTCTGATGATTTGAAAGCACTTTCACTCTTGTTGACCATAAAATCCTAGCTCACTTTCACTTTCCCTCTCTCTGTGGTTTAAACACATTGGCTTCATCTTGTTCTCTCTCTCTCTCTCTGTTTCTACTTCTAGATAACAACTGCTTTTCTTCTTGAATTTTACTAATAATTGATATTGTGTGGTTAAGATAAATTACGTGTCCTAGTTGATTTTTAATTTTGGATCATGATATATCATGTAAAAAATTAAATGCATATTTAAATTGTAACTTTTTAATTCAAATGTCAATTTCAATCGACCTAATTAAATTTACAATAACACTTTAGAAAAAATTAAAATATTTTCAAAATTATTAGTTGACTTGTGTATTTGTTAAAATTTAGATCAAGTAGCCATGGATCATAAGTGGATGTTTGTTGATCGGTTGAGTGAAGAATATACAAATGGGGTTGAGGAGTTTATTTGATTTGCTATAGATCAACATGTTACAAATAATGATGAGTTGATTAGGTGTCCTTATGTGAAATATTGTGTTAAGAGAATAGAAGTTGAGTAAGTAAAAGATCATTTATTTATTTATGGCATTGATAAAAGGTAAACATGATGGATATGGCATGGTGAAAGGGAATTGTCTACTATGTCTAGTAGTTATCAAAACAGGGGAAGGTACCAGAACAATGAAATTAATGTGGATTTGCATGATTGATTGAAAGATATGATGCATGATGCTATTGAAGATAATTTTATTAAGTGGTCACATATCCTTGAAAGCTTGTTAAGTGATGCAGAAAAGCTTTTGTATCCAAGTTGCATGAAATTTACACAATTATTTACTATGTTGAGATTGCTCAACTTGCAAGCAAGGATGGGTAAAGTGATAAGAATTTCATAGTCTTACTTGAAGTGTTGAAAGAAATGCTATTAGAAGGTAATGAACTTCTGGATAGTGTTTATAAGGCCAAGAAAATATTGGGCCTGATGGGTATGGAGTATAAGAAGATACATGTTTTCCCTAATGATTGTATATTGTTCTAAAAGTAGTATAAAAATTTATATAAGTGTCCAAAATGTGGGGTATCATTTTACAAATTGAAGAAGAATGATGTCATGAAAAATAGAGGGACTCCAGCTAAGCTATTATAATATTTTCCAATAATACCAATATTTAAATGCATGTTTGCTAATGTAAAAGATCCCAAAAACTTAACATGGTATAAAGACTGAATGAAGCACAAGTATAGAATGTTGTCATTGATGATTTTGGGCCTTAAATAACCAGAAAATGATATAAATGTCTTTTTGGTGCTGCTTATTGAAGACTTGAGGATGATGTGGGATAAAAGTGTGTTGGTGTTTAGCACATATAATCGAAAGTCCTTTCAATTGCATGCCTTGTTCTTTTACACAATAAATGACTTCCTAGCTTATGGAAACTTGTCTAGATACAGTGTCAAAGGACATAAGGCATGCCCTATTTGTGAGAATGATACATTTTCTTGTCAACTTAAGCAAGGAAATAAAGTAGTGTATCTCAGTCACCGAAGATTTCTTCCTCGGTTCCATCATTATCGTACGCAAAGAAAGGCTTTCAATGGGTCACTAGAGGAGGGAAAAGCTCCAATTCCATTAACTGTGGACCAAGTTTATAAATAGGTAAAAAAATATTAATGTCATTTTTGACAAACCCTATACACTCACTAATGACAAGACTCCATGGATAAAGAGGTCTATATTCTTTGATCTTCCATATTGGCAAATCTTATTTATGAAACATAATCTTGATGTGATGCATGTGGAGAAAAATATTTGTGATAGATTCATTGGAACTTCTTTAAACATACCAAGTTAGGCCAAGGATGGAGTCAAAGCTGGACTAGACTTGGTTGAAATGGCAATATAAAAGCAATTGGCACCCAAAAAGAAGGGTCAACATACATATTTGCCTCTAGCTTGTCATACTATGTCTAGGAAAGAGAAAACAAGTTTCTGTGAGTGTCCATATGGTGCTAAGGTGTCATTGTGATATTTTTCAATGATTAGGAGCCTTGTTTTAATGAAAGATTTGAAATTAGTTAGTTTGAATTCTCATAATTGTCATGCTTTAATGCAACAATTGTTACCAGTGGCTATCAAATTGATATTGTCTAAACATTGAGAAAGCCATTACTAGATTTTATTTTTTCTTCAATGCAATATGTAACAAAGTCATTAACCTTGAGAAATAGGATAACTTGCAAAGGAAAGTTGTTGTTACACTGTGTCAACTTTAGATGTATTTGCCACCTTCCTTTTTTGACATAATGCTGTATTTGATTGTTCATTTTGACATTGTGGACTGATTTATTTAAGGTGGACGTATCCTTTTGAGGAATATATGAAAATCCTAAAAGGGTATATTTATTGTTGAAGGCTACATAGTTGAAGTGGTTGTTGAGTTATTCAATGAACATTTATCAAATATAGAAACTATTAAAGTTCTCAAGTCTTATCACAAGGGAAGAATTATAGGTAAGGGTACACTAAGAACCTAAGTGGTGAGTATCAGTTGTAAAATGTGTTTACGAGCACACCTTTACATCCTGCATAATAGTGAAGAAGTAAAGCCTTACTTGGATTAGCATATGATCTTTACAAGAGAGTTGAATCGAGGAAAGAATGAACAATAGGTACATGTTGAACATATCTACTTCTTCATCACTTGGTTCCAAAATCGAGTTCATTTTTGGTTAGCTCAAACACCAAATGATGTTTCTAAGACTATTAGATGGTTAGCTCATGAGCCTCACATGGAGGTCTTATCTTATCATGGATATGATATCAATGGGTATTCTTTCTACAAAAAGGGATAGGATGATAGGAGCACTATACAAAATAGTGAAATTATTTTGGTGGCTAGGTCAATGCATGTTTATAGTTCCAAAGATAAAAATCTTATATATGTAAGTATGTCATATTACGAGGTCATTGAAGATATATGGGAGCTAAGACATATGGGAGCTTGGCTACATCAAATTCAGGATGCCTATATTTTGATGTAAATGGACTGAGAATAACAATATCATCTAGGTTAATTAGTTAGGGCTCACATTGGTGGATCTTACTAGGAAGGATCACCAGGGGGAACAATTCATAATATCATCTCAAGCAAAATAGATTTTTTATATCATAGACTTAGCTAATAAGAAGTGGTATATAATTCTTCAAGGGAAGAGATAAGTAATGATATTAAGGAGACCCCTCCTTTCTCTTCTGGACTACCTCTGATGAATGATAAAGGCAACTTGGAGGAGTTCTACGTGTGAGATGATCATGGTGAAGAGATATAGGTTAAAGATCCTTCTAAAGAAAAAAAAACTAGGAAAAATTAAAGGTAATTGATTTTGTATATTGGCAATTATATATATAATTTTTAATTTAGATGTCTTATACTTGATCTATTATATGTTTATTGCATATGTGCTTATTCTTTATTAGATCCTTAATTATACTTGATTATGTATTTATTAGTAGACACTACCTATAATTTTTAGAGAAAGGCTAGAATTCAGCTAAGTACCAATCACATGAAGGCTACAGAATTGGGTGATCTTATTTTTGCTAAAGTCACACCTATTAGATAGATTAAGGTATACAATTTCTTTTAGGTAATTGATTGTGCTTATTTTGTATATTATATTGTAGGTAACTTACATATAATTTTTAATTTATATGCCTATTACTTGATATATTATATGTTTATTGTATATGTGTTTATTCTTACCTAAATTGCACATATAAAAATGCAGCTTAGACACAACAACACTTGAAATATTTTCTTACTTGAAGCTTTCATCAATGTCAAAAAATACATTATAAGAGAAGGCTCAATTGAAGTGGTTGAAATTAAGATTGTGTTAGATGATTGTATATTTTGGTTTGATGGTTGTTTCTACCAAAATAAAACATCAACAAGTTTCTGTAAAAATGTAGTTAGTTAGCAACAAGTTTCTATAAATATAGCTAGCATTAGTTTTTTTTAAGGGAAATAACATTGATTGTTTATTAAAAACCAATGTCTTTATATCAAATAATGACATTAATTTTTGTAAATAACCTACTTCTTTAGTTTATCTTGATGAAATATGTCCATTTTTTAGTATATCCAACGTCTTCAGTAGTTGAGAAAAGACATTAGTTTTTTTTTTATATATAAAAATTGACGTTTTAGTTGAAGAATAAACACTGGTTATGCATAAAAAACCAAGTTGTAAAAATATTTTCCATATAAAAAGATATCAGCTGTATATTAGAAAATGACTTCATTTCCTATTTTACATGTCAATTAAAAAATTGACGTATATTTTTCTTACCTACTACATCACTCAAAAATAGATGTCAATCTCAAAACTGATGTGGATTTGTGTTTTTGTAGTTGTGCAAATACCATAATTTGCAATCCCTTTGATATATCCAAAGACTCTTTTTGCAGTAGCATAATGGAGTTAGCTTGGACATTTCATGAACCTTGAGAGCGGGCTTACCACAAACATCAATTTTGGTCTTGTTGCACAAAGATATAGCAACCTTCCAATTAAGATTTTGTAGGTTGAAGCACCTACCATGTTTCCATCTAATCTATCAACTTTTCATTCACAACTAAGGGATACTGCGTAGTTTGCATTTGTCCATGTGGAATTTCTTTAAAAATTCCAAGGCATACTTATTTTGTGAAACGAAGATTCCAACATCATATTGAAAGACTTCCATGCCCAAAAAATATTTTCATCTCTTTTAAATCTAACATTTCAAATTTAGTGCACATATCCATCTTAAATTTCTTCAAGTACTCAGCATCTATCCTAATGACCAACAAGTCATCAACATAAAGATATAAGATAACTTGCACTTTAGTTTCATTTTTCTTCACATACAAGATGGCTTCCCTATCACTCCTTTTAAATCCTTGCTTCAGAAAATAGGAATCCACCTCACTATACCAAGCTCTAGGTGCTCGTTTCAACCTGTGGAGAGCTTTTCTAAGTTTGTGAACTTTATCTTTAGAACCTAAGACTTGGAAAACTTCTGGTTGTTCAACAAAGATGTCTTCATCTAGTAGGCCATTCAAAAAATGAAAATTAACATAGTGGATTTTCCACCAGAAGTTTGCTGCCAAAGCCACCAACAGCCTAATTGTGTCATGCCTGGCTACCAGAGCAAAAGTATCTATGAAATCTACTTCAAACTGTTAAGCATAACGCTTAACCACTAACCTTGCTTTTAATTTGTTCATGGAACCGTCTAAATTTTATTTTATTTTATTTTTGTAAACCCACCTAACTCCCAAGACTTTCTACTCCAAAGTTCTATATACAAGTTTCCATGTTTCATTTTCATTAATCATTTGAATCTCCTCCTCCATTGCAACGTCCCAACCTTGTACAACTTTTGCCTCCATGTAGTTGTTAGGTTCAACAATTTCTAGATTGCATCTATCATATATTGCTTCTAGACTTCTTATGCCTCTAATTGGTATTTTAATGCCACTATCATAACCAGCCTTATATTCAACAACATCTTGTTCTTGAGGTATGTTGTCATGGATCAAATGATTGCTACAAGTTTCAACTTCATTGCTCTCCCAATTCCATTTTGCATTCTCATTGAATTTCACATTTCTACTCATAATAATTTTCTAATTTTTTAGATTGAGAATCCTAAATCCCTTGCATTCATTGCCATACCCAATTTCAACCTTTTATCCAAATTTCCCCTTTTTATCATTTGGCACATGTGAATAACACACACATCTAAAAACCCAAACATGCTCAAATGGCATTTTACCTTTCAAGGCTCTTGTAAGTAGCCTATTTAAGAGACATGTTGAAGTGTTGATAGCCACAGTCCAAAATCTTTTAGGAAGAGAATTTTCAAACATAAAGCACCTTGTCATCTCCATAATGGTTTTATTTCTTCTTTCATTTACACCATTCTATTATGGACTATAATGCATCATTAATTAATGTTCAATTTCAACAGTTTGGAGAAACTAGTTAAACTCTTTAGATACATACTCAAACCCATTATTAGATCTAAGCACTTTGATTCTTTCATCACTTTGATTCTCAACGAAAGACTTAAACTTTTGAAACTTGACAAACATTTCTAATTAGTGCCTTAAGAAATACACCAAGTGCATTTGAGTAAAGTTGTCAATAATAATAAAAAACTATTTGCTTTCATGGAGGGATTTGTGCTCATAGGACCATATATGGGTTGCAGCCTTTTACATGCACTAAAAAGGCTCTTTAAAAAAAATGCCAATTTGTGTTATTTTCCATATTAGTAAGCATCACATATTATGTTGCTATTATAAATTGGTGGCAAATTTATGTTTTAATGTTGCATAATTTTAATGCCTAAGTCTTTTGTGTTGTAATGCCGAGTCTTCAACAAAACTAGTGGAAGCATGGTTCTGAGCTTGTTTCCAATTCACTTGGAAACTTTTATCTTTCATTTTGACCCCCATAATCTCACTTCCACTTGGATAAATTATAACATAACTCATATTTTCAAAGTGTAATGCATATTTGTTTTTAAGCATTTGTAGAACACTAAGTAAATTTTGATCAATTTGAGGCATATAAAGAACATAATATATAACCTAATACCTGAAAAAGTTTCCACTTTTGCTATTCCTTTCCCCTTCAAATCAAGAAATTCACCACTTCCAATCTTTAATTTTGAGTTATAAATTCTATCAAGATCTATGAACATTGTAACATCATTGGCCATGTGATTTGTACAGCTACTATCCACTAGCTAAGTTTTTTTTTCACTTTTGGTAGCAAAACAGGTAGCCGCAAATAGATTATCTTTTGGTTCTTCCTATTCTTCAACAACTTTTGTGCTTGTTTTCCCTTATTTTTGTAGATTTTTCTACATGACTGATGTGCACAAACTTGTTGCACGTTTTAAATATAACCGCAAGCGCACGGCGTAGTTGTAGCTAGTACCGACGAATACGAGTCGATCCCACAGGGAAGTTATTTTAAGTACCAGAATCCTTACAACTCAA
>JANHAO010011091.1:0-17291 GCA_026873985.1 Saraca asoca | reverse complement strand
AAATTTTTTAATATTATTTATTATATACATTTCTTCATATTGCATACTATTTATTTTATTATTTGCTGCTATTTTTTTTATTTCCCATGCTGTTTATTAAATTGGGTAGTATATAAAATTAAAATTAATTATTTTTATTTTTCCATTTATTGATTTTTTTTTAATTTTATATAAAATTATTTATTATATAAAAATATTAAAAATATTATTTATTTGACCAATTAAAAATATTATTTATTATATAAAAAAATAAAAATCCAACGAAATTTTTCAACGGACAAATCCGTTGGAATTTTTTTCCCATGGACAATAATAATTCCAACGGATATTATCCGTTGGAATTTTCGTTTGAATCAATACATGAGATTTATCCCTAATTCGTATTCCAACGGATTAAATCCGTTGGAATGTTCGTGGTAATATTTATCCGTTGGAATTGCCCATTGGAATTGCCGTTGGAATTTCTAATTCCAACGACAGGTTTTCTAACGGAACTAAATCCGTTGAAATTTTCATTAGAGTGCCTGATTCCAACGGATTTAGCTAAAATTCCAACGGATTTTTTTCGTTGGAAGTTCGATTTTTTCTTGTAGTGTATATGGTATAATAAATTAGATCTAAATAATTAATTCAATCCTGTAATGCAAATATTACAATTTGTATTAGAGTCTATTATTTCATCATCTTGCATGATTAAATATTATGTAAATTTAATTAGAAATTATTTGTATCATATTATTGTTGAAATTAAGAAAGGCTATGAGTCCAAAAATTATAATCTTATAGAAAAATTAATCTACAATTTTATATGAATAATTTTTCTAAATATTATAAATGTATTATGCATGAATAAATTTTAGAATTTGTGTATATTTTCTTGTGACCTTGAAACCATATTTTCAGGGTTTTTTTTTTTTTTTGAAAGGGGGTTTTTTGAATTAAACATAATTTATGTTGCTTTTCTCCAAATTAATTTATGATTTAATTTCAAATCTTCACATCCAACAAAAAGCTCAATTCAATATGAATAGAATTAGAGTGTATAAAGCTTTTAAACAAAATTTTTTGAAAGAAAATGTTTGGTTTCGATTTATGGGCTCAAAATTGAAGCAAATTCTCTCGTTTTTCTTTTTGTCCGAATTGGTTCAAAGGAAAGTCTTAAATACATGTTACCTTGAAAACCAACAATCTAATTTGATTGAAACGGGGTGTGTATAATGAAATTTCGAACAATGAACATTGGCTTTAGTCTTAGAATTGTTTGGCTCAAATCGAAGCATTGTTTGCCCCGTCTTAACTGTATTAATTGATGGGTTGGTATTAGAATTGTTTTGGGAAGAAAACCCATACAATAATTTGGATAAAATTGATCAAAATGGATGAATTGGGATCTGGTATGAAATTGGGTTTGGAAGACCAGAATTGCAGTGAAACGAGTGAAGAAGAAGCCGATCGAGTTGCATCATGCCTTCTCCACATGCGGTCGCAGTGCATAACTTTCGAGCTGATTCATGTGGCATCCTCTCCACTCTTCGGGGTGGATTTTTTTAGGTATTTTTTCAGAATTTTTTGAAAATAAAAATTATTTATTTATTTTTTTCAATTTATTTGAATGCTAATTTGGTATTATTTAGACTTGATAATTTTACCATGTAATTTATACATGTTGAGCTATAATATGAAAATTTTCTAATGTGATATGTTATTGTTTGATTGATAAATTAATTTTACATCATTATATGTATGATATTATCATTATTATGTAGAAATTGTAAATAACTCATATTATGTCATGAAATTTTATAGGATTGTGTACCGGTCTATCATGGGATCAATTGTGTGAAATTTTGCTAAAAATTAGAACTATTTAGTTTGGTATTTAAGAGATCCTATTGATATGACATTATTGTAATACCTTGAATTTTCAAAAAAATTAATTTCGATAATGAAATGACTTTTTAGATAATGCGAAAAGGTGAATTTGAAAATTTTGAGAACTTTGAAACTATAAATTCTGAGATACAAGGTATTCAGATACAGTAAAAATAAATTATATGAATTTTAGAAATATTTAGAAATATGAAATTTTCATTTCGAATACTTATAAAATGAAATTCGTGTTTTTGGTATTCAATTTTTAGAAAACTTCAGAAAAATCAAAACTAGGATTATAGGTACCCAACAAATGTAAAATTATAGTCATTATAAAGATAACTAATTTAAATAAATTGTGTTAAACTTTCATAGCCACTGACGATCGATGAGTATGTTAAATTCAAACACGAAATTGAAGGAACTGGTAAAGTTATTAAAGGGAAAAGTTATAAAGCTTGTCAAGGAAGAAGTCAAAAGTAAAAGTTGAATCAAAATTTTTCAATATTGCCCCTCAAAAGTTGGTTTTCTTTTCTTTTTTATGCCACCCCCTGTTGCATTTCATGCAACATTTTCGAGCTTTAGCTTAGGATGCAAGTTCTCTTTTTCTACACCATCTCTCTTCAAGTAAGCATCTCATTCCTTTATGATAATTTTTCATATTTTTGCTACTAATTCCTCTCATTTTCTTTTTCAAATCAATGCTAAAATCTTATTGTTTCATTAAGTATAATTTGAGTTATAAATTTTTGAATTCAAAAGTTACTATTCATTTTTACTATTCATCTCATGAACCTATATGAATTTCTGGTGTTTTTAGAGCTTAAATCTTTTATTTTTGACTTGTTTCTATGGAATGAAATCATAATTTAATGGTATTTGACTACTTAATGAAAGAAAAACTCTTGAAAATCCAAGAATCTAACATGCCCTTATTTCTTCTTCTTGAAAAGCATTAAAGAACTTTGTTGGATCATTTTGGCCTCTTTGTTCTCAGCCACTTAGGTGAGTAATTCTTATCTCTCTTATAAATTATAAAATAACTAATTAATTGTAAATCATTGAATTGTTATTTATGTCAAGGAAAATGAGTATTATATGGTTTTATGTCATAGATTGAATTTAATTGGAATTGTTGATATAAATGTAGTTTTGTGATTGTAAAAGGTTGGCTGAGATAGCTTATGAAGCTTGGTTAAGAAAAATGAAGTTTTCCTTGTAGGTATGTATTTACACTATAATGTTGTATGAAACTGAATGTGTAATTAGGATCGTGAGCCCAAAAACTGGAATTCAAGTAGAATCGCGAGAGTCGGATATGAATATTCTAATTCAACACAACAAGTTTTAGTTCAAAACATAAGTCTGCTCACTCAAAGTTGCAAACTTTTAGGAAGTCCAGGACTACACATGATCCAAATTGTGATTAGGATTGAAAATAGGGTTAGGAAGGGTCGATTTAAATTATATAGAGCTAGTTCAACTTTCAATTCAAATCACAATGGCTTGAATGCATGCTTTGTTTTTGCGATTGTAATCACGAAATGAGTGTAAAAGGGGGGCAATTCAAATCATGAGCTCTGGAGATGAAAAAAAAGTTATGTTGAAATATTTTTGATATACTATAAGCTAATAATGTGTTGCCTATAACTTTTTTTTCCTATGGTCGTATGGATTATACAATTGGGTTTAGGAGCTTAATTGTTTATTAGTTTACTTGAGCCATGAGGTTTTCCTTTTTATGCTCTTGCAAATGGTACAAGTTAGGGTAGTGATAGTATAATAGAATGACTAGGTAAATAGATTGTTATCATTGTTGTGATTGATTTGTAAATTTAGAAATAATTGATTAGCTGAGTATTAATATTGTATTGAATGTGAACATACTTTAACATAATGAAAGTCATTTTTTAGTTTCATATAAAGAAATTATACTCTTGAATATTATCCATAAAACTTAAGTAAAGAATAATATGGATAAGTCCAAGAAAGCTATGAATTAAAATGTTTCCTCACAATGCTTGAAGACTTAATTAAGGACTTCATCATTTGTTTACCAACTAATATTCATGACACTTGATAAGACAAATCAAAAGTGATTCTCTTTGTCAATTATCCTCTAACAAGATAAGATAATTATAAAGTTAATCTAAGTGTTAAAGCTAAAAATTGTGAAAGAGTTTAAGGACATAATGATTTGTTGGAAATAAAAAATGATAAGATGGGATCACCTTGCTTATGATATAAACATAGAATGGATTGGTGACTCTACATAGAATATGATAGTATGAAGAGAACAACCTATAGTATATTAAGAACAATAGAGCCTATCTAGAAATATGATAATTATTGTTGAACAAGGATGCTATGATGAATTGATTATTGAGATTCTTCATCTTAAAATTTCTTATTGCTTGAATCCTTGGATAGATAGGATATCTACTGATTGCTTATATATTGATGCTATGGAAACAATCTTGATGATTATCATAATAATGTGACAAAGAAAATGTAATTGTGATTGAATGTGAATTTTGTGATATGATTGTTATAAGAAGTGATACAATTTGAAAGCTTGAGAATTTCCTATGAGAAATAGGATGATGATATGTGATTGATGTGATGAGATGGTAAATGTGAATTGGATCCCAGACCTTCGCATTCCATTATGTAGCATGGAAATAATGTGGAACTTGGAGGGATAAGGTTGGCGACTATGCGAGTTACGAAGGGAAGGAGTAACAAGGAGAATCTTGTATTTGATTATTTATTTTGCTTACTTACTTGGATTGTTATTATGTGAAATGTTGAAATGACATGATCTTGTGATATGATAATATGATCTAAAAATGTGATGACTGATGATGATTAATTGAAGCCATGAGAAAATCATAGCTCTTTATAATCTATTAATGAAAATGTTATATGATGCTATTTAGAGGTTAGTCTTTGTGACCTCATGACTTGTCTATTAATTTTGTTATGAAATATGACCATATTTGGTATGATGTATATGCATTTGTTTATTCTTGTTAAATTCATGAGTTAGGTATGGATATATCTCATTGAACCCTAGACTCACTTTTTTGTGGATCATTTTTTAGATTTTCAAGTTATCGTCACTAATCCATCTGCCAAACATAATGATGGATGTTGACCCTATCGAAGTAAATGCTGATGTGTTCACCACCACTGTAGAGAATCCATAGGAACATATGAGGTCAGAATCCATTATGTCATTATACTGAAGTTTATTGGATGTGAAGTCCTACATGAAGTGGAAATTATGCCCTTAGAATCCCCTAATGTCTCACTAATAATGACCATGGGATGGTTAGATCCTTATGGTATCTACCTTTAGACCTTTTTTTTTTTTTTGTTTTGCTACACTTTTGAAAATTTGTATATAGTAGGGCCGTAGAATACTCATGAGGGCTTAGTTAGTTTAACCTAAACTTTTGGTTCTATGACAAGCTATAAGTTGATCTAACTTTTTGGTTCACTTTGTCTTTGTGAGGACATATGGGGTAGGGTATAGGATGACTCGTAGTTTATATTTTTGAAAACTTGATGGAAAACAGTTAACATTGATGTTCCCAGAGGCATGTGCTTTATTTGAGCAATGCTCTTGTAAATTATAAAATTATGTTTATATCTCAATGTGTCTTCCTTTTTCTATGAGTTTATGATTTCTTAACTAACCAAATGAGTTTAAGTAAATATGATTAGAAAATATTGAAGCAAGTATGAGTATAAATGGATAATAGAAATAGGTTAGAGGTTGGTGATATCAATTACGGATTGATATTCACACCAGTCGTAGCTAGGGATTTGAGTCATGACAATTATTAATATAGTTTGTTGGTGATAGTATAAGAATTAGGGTTGAGTATTGTGTTTCTAAAATTCCAAATACCATATCTGTGTTAAGTTTTAGGAATATGATATTTGATCTTTGTATTATATTACAGAATCATAAATACCCTATTGGTGTAAGGTTTTGTAGTATGATATTGTTTAGGAATTACATACTTATTGATGAAATATTATAGCATGATTGTATGAAATATGCATCTTAAAAATTTATGATGAATTTCATGAATTACAATTTCCTCAATCTTTGTTACCTATGTGATTAACTTTCGTGAAAATGGCAATAACTTTATTATTGCATAAAGGGCTCTTTATGAAAAGTGATCACACTCTAATAAATTATGCTTGATAGTTATTGACATAGTCCAAAGTGACCTTTGGCCAACAGACGATCGACGTGAGATAAGCAGCTCAAGTCTCGACAAGAAATAACCACTAAGCGAAGCCAAAAGGCCAGGCCCTATGTTGAATGACCACGACCACTAGGTTGATCGACTATGGGCATGGACTTGATCGCTAAGTAGAACCAAGGCAAATCAACCTTCTAACCATTGTATAACAATTGAAGTGATCTAAGACATGCACAAACAATGTGATTGTATCAACCATTAAGCAGAAATCTTGCTCAAATCACTAGTAGTCTAGAGACATATGGCCGCTCATTGTTCGCTTGAGAGCATGACAATTGGCATATTCATCACCTACATAACACTTAAGTATCTCCTCTTTATATCATTTTTACCATTATTGAAACTCTACTTGAGAATGACTTGAGTATTGTAGTATACTTCGAAGACCACTTTTATCATGTCTGATTGACATTTTTACTTGTGTAGGTCATTCCTTCACTAGCCTACATCAACCCAACTAGTCCTCCTTAGAAAAAGAATTTCAATTATGAAGTACACCATGGATAAGACATCAAGCAAAGCATTGTTAACTCTCCAAATGTCAAAGTTTTTATGGATTTTATAGCAGAGAAATTTGTGAAGTTCGATAAGTTCAAGAAAGGACATTGCCTCTTATTGTTGGAGAAAACTATTTATGATGGTGTTAATGAAGTTTGCAAGCACATCATAGGCTAGTACACTACTATAATCATTTGAATGCCATGAAAGTAGACTTAGGGATAATTATTTAATCTGGAAGAGTCTCTTCATACTCAATTTTATATTCTTAAGACATCATATCATATATAAAAGGGTGGGTGAACTATTAATGAGATGATTTCTATTGTTAGTTAATAGAAAAATGATATGAAGAATGAAAGGTTCACATTACTCACTTCATTTCACATGGATAAAGTGCTAAACATAGGAATAAGTTGAACCTAAAAGATAACAAAGGGAAACATAGTTTTTAGAAGAAGAAAACTAATATGAATGCACAACATTATAGACCTAAAAAGTATCTATTTAATGAGAACTATAGCTACCGTAAGAAGTATAGACACAATAAGGTAGGGTATTTTAAGCTTAAGAAATGGATTATGAAGAACAAACAAGAGGAAGCCAAGTGGTGGACAGCTAATAGTCATATTAGGAATAGAGATAGAGTTCAAGTAGAGAATATAGGAGTAATAGGTTTAAGTTTATCTTATGGTCATGTTTTAGAGTTAAGAGATACTTTATGATTGGTTCTATTTTTATTTTTTTTGTGATGGTTTATATAAGATTGATTTAGATCCTGCTTTTATGAATTCAAGTAATATTGAGGTTGGAAACAAAATAGGTAGAATTGATAAGAGATCTTCAACATTATGCCATAGGCGTCTAGGTCATATTTTCAGAGAAAGAATGGAAAGATTGATAAAGGAAGAAATTCCTTATGACCAGAACTTCTTTAGTTTTGGTATATATATTGATTGCATTAAGGGAAAACTCTCTGCTAGAGATAGAAAAGCAAAGAGAACTAGAAGACGTGACACTTGACTAGGGAGTTGGTTGTCTAAAGATCCATCTAAACATTAAATGCGTCCAGGTGGTCATAAGGGTCACTATCCCCATTATACTATGGGATCATGGGGATTTTAAATTTACGAGGGAGAGGCACCATCTCGATCTCTTTAGTGAATAGGATTCTCTCCTTATAGTGATCTTGACTATCCTGATCTTGAGGGTCCTCCTCTAACTATTTTACCCTTTGGAATAGCTTTTTTACCATTAAGTTTTGTGCCTCGGATTGTCAGTTGGAAGATCGCTAGCTTTTTTTGCCTCCATGGTCATAGGAGATGCGATTTAAAGTATATTTCCAACTAGTCCTATTTGAGCTTTCCACTCGACACAAACTCTCACATCGCCGATTATCACGATCCTTATATGCTCAGTGGACCTTTGATCTTATATGTAAATTGGAGGAGCAAGTTAAGTTAGTGCACTAATGCATTTGTCTGGTTCACCTCTCCTCCTGAGCTCCTTGCGACGGTTGCTGGAGCTCTCTTCTAGGTGTAGAGTCCCCAAATTGGTTTTGCGTACCTTGAGCTTATGCTTATGCCAATGCCCTGACCACACTAGCCAACTCCCTCACTATGTTCTCTAGTGCCTCCTAACCTGGTACCACATTTGCATTCCATTAGCCCTAGGAATAATAATAGCAAGCTGGTGATGGGTTATTGGAGGCAAGTCAATGACAATACCTATGGTAGGGGCGGCAGAAGTGCCTGTCATTGGGAAGACTGGTTCCCATCGCTATTTTACGTCCCTTTCTGGATGGTTAACTGGAGTGTCTAAACTTCTACTAGTTCTTCCTCTAGCCATTGTAATTGAATGAAAAATTTACCAAAAAATTAACTAGAATGCAATGTAGGCCTTCCTTCGAGTGCTAAAATGTTGACGTGTGCATTTAGTCTACCCAAGTTCAGTAACCCTAAACTGCAAATTGATAGTGTGGAAAGGGTGAAAAAGGAGAGAGGGAGGAAGAACAAGGAGACATCATAAGTTTTTAATGTGATTTAGCTAAGTGCAATGCTTATGTCCACGGTTATAATATTTTCTCTATCTATTTTAGCAGAGTTTTTGTATTTGTTGGGTGTTTGATCTCTATTTTTGTAGAGTTACTGATTCTCTCTATTTTTTTGGAGTATCTTTTTTCTCTAGGGATCCTCTTTATCTAAAAAATGGGTTCTCTCTCTCTTTATAGTGATTTCAACCCTTATTTATGATTGCAAGGTTGTACAATCTTAACGTAGCCTAAAAAAGGAAAAAATAATAATGAATTAATTACAAGTTCATTTTTGCAAATTGATGTCCACAAGTGAATTCATGCAAGTTAGTCCTTTCTTGGGTTAAACTACAATGAGTGAGCTTCAATTTGTGGTCTAGATCTTAGTGTGTCTCAATTTGAAAGTTAGACCTAATGACTTGAGGTTGATGTTGACCCTTGACCAATGATTTGAGCTTGCATTTGGTCACCTGATGCCTTATTTCAGTGACTTCAGTCCCAATTGAGCTGGGCCTTTATTAGCTAGGACTATCCATTGGGCTGTTACTAGCCTATTTGTATGGTTCCAAAAATACCCATAACATCAGCCTCTAGCTCTCAGTGTGATTTGTGGACTAGGAGCTATAGTTCACTAGTGAAAGCTAGTAATTGTGATCAGCCAAGCAATTGTTTGAACTTTTGTTCTATTATTTTGTCTGTCCATACCATCATTACCGTATTTAATGTGTGCATGCTTCTATAGCCATCAGCATGGCAACGACTATGCCTTGTTATTCACCAGATCATTGAATCGAGGGTAGTTGATTAGTCTTTAAATCAAATAGTAAGGCCATTCAAGCTATATAAGGTGAGAAAATCCTTTTTTCCCTCTACTTTTGAAAATCGACACTATACCTTTTGCTTATTTCTCAAGTTCTCGAATAGTCACCACCATTCCTGCTCTTTTGCTTTATTGAGCTTGTCATCAAGCATTTTAGTTTCAGATTACTAGAGGCTAGTTTTGCTCACCATTTTCTTTCTAGAACTTATGGCGTTCTTTTGATATGATAAGCTTTCTCAGACTCTGAGCTTTTACTTTTTATGAATGATTTATTCTATGGGTTTCTAGTATTTTGTTGCTAGGTTTGGTGGGTGTGTTTGTTTGTTACTAAAGATTTTGCCTCTTGGTTTTAGGGCTGTAGACTGTTGGATTTAGTCTTCTGTTTCCTAGGTTTAGTGATCTAATAGGCTTTGCTGATTGAGTCCTCCATGTCTTCAATTGTCTAGATTTTAGATATGGTGACTCGAAGCCTGTATAGCCTATTGCATAGGAAATTCTATTAGCCTTAGCTTTTTAGGTATGGTCTGCTTGTAGTGACCTGACCATTTATTCTTCTTATGTATATGGCTGTAGCTCATAAATGTCATGGTCATCAAGTAGAGAGTGCCGATGAGTCTGATTCTCCAGCTCAGAGTGAAAAGTTGGTGCATACCATAGTTGAAGCAGCTTTTGGGAGTGATGAGATCATCAAAAGATTTATTGCTCGACCTGACCCAAGTGATGGTCAGTAGGTTGCTAGAAGGTCTTCAGATCGTATGGTGTTTAATCACCACTCTTCAACCATTAGGCTCGATGAACTTAGGAGCATTGCTGAAACATACCACTTCCTTAAGGGTAGCCACCTTATGGTGCCTTCTCTTGATGACCATGCAGCTTATCCTCTTTTTGGATTTGTTTCCATCAACACCCATCATCTTGATGCTAGGCTTAGGTTCCCAGTTCACCTATATATTGTTGAGTTGTTGAATAAACTGAGGCTTTGCCTATTTCAGCTGACCCCAAATTCTTACTCCTAACTCACCTCCTTTGCACTAGTTTATTTGAGGAATAATCTTCTACCACCATCTGTAAAGGTTCTTTGATATCTTTATAGCATTAAGAGCACGGGCCAACAGGATGGGTTTTGCTATCTTTGAGTTTGGCAGACTGAGTATAAGAGGATTTTGTCACAGGGTGATGCTAAAGGCAAATCTAACATAAGGAACTATAAGACCCACTGATTTTATGTCTCTTGCCCATCTCTACGTCATCTTCACAATTTTGGTTTTGTCCTTACTCTTAGTGAGTTAGCTGATAATGCGTGAGCTTGTATTATTTCATATGCTTTATTTCATTCTTGGTCTGACATTTTTGTTTCTGGTAAAGAGAAACTAACATTAGGGGTTGAGGAGGATGAGGTGCTAGGCCAATTTGCTGCAGTGGATGACCTTAAAAATGACCTTAAATTTAACAAGGATCTCTTACATTACCATAAGCTTACTCTGGCTTTAAACATTGAGCTCACCAGAGACATCAAAGCTCATCGAATTAGGGAAGCTGGCCCAGCAAATTTCCAAGAGTACAAAGCCATGGTGAGGCTGAACCTTCATATGCCTCTAGCCTCTCCTCGATTTGTCGATCCTTTTGCTGCTGCAACCTTGTTAGCTCTTGCTGCTGCTACAAGGTTTACCTTCTCTAGTTATAGTAGTAGTGACTTTGTAGGTGCCGACTCCCACCTCATAGCCGAGATAGTTGAGGTAGTTGAGGTCTTATCCCCATTTAAGCCCCATTCCAAGAAGCAAAGAGTGGACAATGGGAAGAAGGTCATTGTCGCCACAGAACAAGTGACACTTGAGATCAAGACCGAAAGATGAATTGATAGCCTTGGTCCAAAGACTAGTGAGTACTTCGACTTCCTCAAGGAGAATGTGGATGTGTTCCTCGAAGCTGGCACTAAGATATTGGAGTTGGAGGTACCTAATGAGAGCTTGATGGGCTATATAGCTCGTCACATTTTCCTGGTAAGTTAAATCCTTTAACTTTGCTGCTTTTTCCACTTTGTTAGCTAATCCATCTGTTTGTTTTCTCAGAGTGTGCTAGGGGCAATAAAGCTGATGAGCAAGCTCTTGGCCTGAGTGGAGAACAAAGAGAAGCTTGGAGGTGAGCTAGCGATTGTAATTATCAAGGCGTTAGAGCTGAGAATTAAAATGCAAGCACTTGAGATTTGGCTGAGAGATGCTGAGATCACTAAGAATGGGCTCGAGGAAGCTCTGTCTTGCGAGGTGGCAAACCATGAAGCGATCATATCCAAACTTACTTCAGATCTTAACAAGGTAGTTGATGAGCTTTCAAGACCAAAGGTCAAGCTACATGTGATGGTGCAAGGAGTTGAGGCTTCTAATAAAGAGAATAAGGTGGCCATAAATGAGCTTGCTTTGGCACAAGAAGAGACTACTCAAGCTAAGGAGAAGATCGTTGTGCTAGTCACAAAAGTGGAAGAAGATATTACCATGAGCTTCTTGTACATGACATGGTAGGAGCATCTGAAGATGGACTTTTCCTTCTTTGGTAGGGATGTTCATGAGGCCATCAAAGGTTTTGAGGAGGCTGCGAAAACCACTTCTTCCAATAAGGGTGCAGAATTCGCAAGTGGAATTTCTCTAGCTCAAGGTGCTATTAAAGAGAGAGCAATTCATAGGTTATGGAAGCCATTGATGATCAAATGATGGATGACCTACTTGTCCCATATGTCAATCCTCCAGCCCATAAAAGATCAGCTTCTAAGGGCCAGCCTTCTTCGTAGGCCGTGATAGTTATAGGCTTATTTTGATCTTATATTGTTGATCTTTAATATATACATTCTCCTCGTTGAGTGAGGCTTGTAATGAACTTTATACAATATCTTTGCTTAATTCTTCTCAATTTTCATAGCTGAATGACCAGTAGGTTGTATATAACACCTTAGTTGGTAAACCATGATTTAACAAACATTAGTCCAGTGGAATATTTAGTAGGTCACAAATGATTACTCATAAGTTAATATAAATGGACCTAAGTTAACAAATCATGATTTAATGGATATAAACCAAGTTAAATGCCCAGTAGGTCATAAGGATGCGCCTTAGCTAACATGAGTTTAGTGCCCAGGTAGGTCACATGAAAGCTGCGCCTTAGTTAGCACGCCATAACAATGTATATTCATTAAGCAAGGCAATGTATATTCATCAGGTTGACCATGACAATGTATATTCATCAAGCAAGATAATGTATATTTGTTAGGCTGACCATGACAAAAAATATATTTGTCAAGCAAGACAATGTGTATTCGTTAAGCTGACCATAATAATGTATATTCATCAAGTAGGACAACGTATATTCGTCAGGTTGCATACATGGTAGGTTACGCCTTATCTTGCAAATTGTGACTTAACTTGGGTTAGAACCAAAATGAATGTCCGGCAAGCCACAAATGGTGATTATTAGGCTGAGTCGAATGGACTTCAGGTAGCAAACCATGGCTATTTCATTCCTGAAAATGTCTCACTTCCTGTATAATACTTTATTGAAAATCTATTCAGAAATTAATAAGCATAAAAATAGAGACATAAAGCTTTAAGAAGAAACTTGAATGCTTTTATTAATTTCTGAATGATTTTATAGGATTAGAATGATGAACTAAAATTCATTGATAATATGGGCATAGATGTTTTGCATTCCCAACTTGTGGAAATTCAACTCCATCCATATTGGCCAAGTGATAAGCTCTGTTGCCTAAGTCTTTCTTGATCATGTATAGGCCTTCCCAATTCAGACTTAGCATTCCTTCATTGGCTTTACAATCTCCAGGAAGGATAAGGTGCAATAGAAGATCTTTGATTTTGTAGTTCTGAATTCAGACCCTTTTGTTTTAGTACCTTGGACTGTTTACTAATAGGTCACGATTCTTAGGTGGGCTAATTCTATAATCTTTTCTACAAGGTCAAGGTTTGCAGTGAGCAGCTGATTGTTATCCTCTAAATTAAAGGTAGTTCTTCATTATGTAGCTACCTCAAGTTTTGCTGGGATCATAGCTTCAAATCCGTATACCATTGAGAAGGGGGTTTCTCCTATGGTGCTAAGATTGTGGTTCTGTAAGCTCAAAGTACTTTTTCCAGCTCATCTACCCATACTCCGTTCTTGGCCCCTAACCTTATCTTCAAGCTTTGTTTGATAATCTTGTTAACAACCTCGAATTGCTTGTTGGCCTAAGGATGGTCTACAACTAAGAAGCTCTTCTCAAATTTGAGGTCATTGTAGAACTTGATGAACTATTTGTTGTTAAACTAGGTCTTATTATCAATCACAATCTGCTGAGGGACTCTAAACCTACAATAGTCCATACAAATTTTTTAATTTTTGTAGAAAAGATTTCTACTAGTTCCTTTGGCTCCACCTACTTGGTAAAATAATGAATAGCTACCACTACATGCTTGCATTCTTCACGACCAGTTGGGAGCAATCCAATCAAGTTTGTGCCCCAGATCACAAAAGGCTATAGACTGACCATTTGTTGTAGGTAGGTTGTGGAGCTCGTGGGACCTTGGCAAACCTTTGGCATTTATCACATTTTTTCACAAGGTCAATGGTGTCTTGTTTCATTGTGGGCCAATAAAATTCTTGTCGGAGTGCCTTTAGTGCTAGAGATAGCCCTCCGACTTGATTTCCATAATGACTAGTATGAATTTCATTTAAGACGGTATCACAATCATGATCATCTATGTATCTTAGGACGGGAGTTGTAGATCCCCTTTTATATGGCAAGTTGTCGTAGATGCAATATCTGGCTGCCCGAGCTCGTAGGTGACGTGTTTCTAGCTTGTCTTGTGGTAGCTTGCCATTTCGTAGGTAATCCAAAATCAGACCCATCCATGAATTCTATGCTATTACTATTGCCATCAAAGCATCTTTCTACTCCGTACTTAGTAATAGGAGGAACTCTGTTAGGATTGCCCTTAAGAAGTCTACATCCTTGGTAGTGGCTAAGCGAGCTAATGCATCTACATACGTGTTTTAAGCTTGCAAGATCTAATTAACTTCATATCATTGGAAAGAGCCAAGCAATTCTTGAACCTTCTGAAGGTAGATGGCCATCTTTGATCCCTTTGTTTGGTATTCGCCCTATACGTGGCAAACTATAAGCTGGGAGGTGCTAAATATCTTTAGGTTTTCAGCTCATATTTCTCTTGTCAGATGAAGCCCTGCCAATAATGCATCATATTCTGCTTCATTGTTTGTGACCTGAAAACCAAATCTTAATGCTCAAAGAATTTTGTACTTCTCTGGGCTGATAAGAAGCACTCTTACCTTAGCCTTTTATTCACTTAAGGACCCATCAACATACAATTTCTAGTATAGAGCCTCTGGGGTCTTTATTTCTTCTTTTACGAGGCCTATGAATTCTATAATGAAGTTGGCCAAGGCTTGCCCTTTTGTTGCTAGTCTTGGCTTATACTCAATGTCGAACTAGGCTAGCTTGACTGCCCACTTGAGCAGACGACCTAAGGCATTTATCTTTTGCAAAATCTACCTTAGTGGGAATTGTGTGAGCACTTCAATGCTATGTGATTGAAAATAAGGTTTTAGCTTCCTTGATGCATTACAAGACAGTAAACAAGCTTCTCCATTGGTGAGTATCACGTCTTAGCGTCTAGCAATATTTTGCTCACATAGTAAACCGAAAATTGTATTCCACCTTCTTCTCATATAAGGGCTACACTAAGAGCATGTTGAGATACTCCCAAGTAGACAATGAGCTTCTCACCATCCCTTAGTTTGGACAAGAGTGGAGCTTGACCCATATATTCCTTTAGTTGCTGGAAAGTGACTTCACACTGCTTAATCCATTCAAAGCATTTTGCCTTTTTTAGTGCATGAAAGAAGGGGACGCACTTATCTGTCACTTTTGAGATGAATCTACTGAATGCTATAACCTGGCCATTAAGGCTCTAAATATCCTTGATTTTGGTAGGGGTCCTTATGTCAACAATTGCTTTAATCTTTTCAAGATTTGCCTCAATTCCCTTATTATTGACCATGAAACTGAGGAATTTTCTTGAAGCTACCCCAAATGCACATTCATGTGGATTCAACTTCATCTGATATTTTCTCAGAATTTCAAACATTTCCTCAAGATTGTGCATATGGTTGGCAACCTACTCAGACTTCACAAATGTATCATCTATATACACCTCCATTGTTTTTCCTATTTGTTCCTTGAACATCATGTTTACTAACTGGTAGTATGTTGTCCCTATATTATTTAATCTAAAAGGCATCACCTTATAATAATGTAGCCCATGGTCAGTGATAAACAAGGTATGTTCTTCATCTTGTGGGTGCATGGGGATCTGATAGTATCTTAAGTAGGCATCCATGAAGCTGAGAAGTTGATGACTAGCAGTTGCATCTGTGAGCTAATCAATCCTTGGTAGGTGAAAACTGTCTTTTGGACATGCTTTGTTTGGGTTTGTAAAATCAATACAAGTTCTCCATTTTCCATTCTTCTTTTTCACGAGCATGAGTTTAGCCACCTAGGTTGGATAGTAAGCTTCCCAAATAAACTTATTGGCTAGAAGCTTATCCACTTCTTCTTTAAGAGCGATATAATGCTTAGCAGTCATAGGTCTCATTTTTTGGTGCATTGGCTTGTGACAAGGGTCGATGTTAAGCTTGTGTGACATAACTTCGGGGATAATCCCTATCATGTCCTCATGGTTCCAGGCGAAGACGTCCAGTTGACCTTAAGGAATTTAGCTAGATGGGTTTTCATATCTAGAAACAAATTTTTTCCTAACTTGAGGCACCTTTCAGCATCTACCTCGCTGACCTATACATCTTTGAGCTTCTCAACCAGATGAGTTGCTCTATCAGCATCCACCTTATGGGGGTTAAGGTCATGGTTAACTAGTTGTGCTTCTAGCTCATTATTTTCTTCCAGAGACCACATTAACCTTTTTCCCTTTTATTCCTAACCTAACTGCATTCTTATAGTAGCATTTGGTTATATGCGACTCACCTCGCACACATCGAACTCCACGAGGGGTCAGGAATTCGATGGTGAGTCTTCTGGTTAACGTGTCCATGTCCAGATCATTTGTTGTAGGTTAACCCTGTTAGTTGTATATAAGTGCCCTAGAGTTAATTTGATTGGGCTCTATTGCATCTATGACTAAGCGATCTGTGGATTTGGATATTAAAGGGTAAATATTCATCTTAGATTACATATTGTGATCATATTTATAATTTATGCATAATTGAGATGAAGCCTATGGTGAGAAATTAATTCATTCAATCAATTCTATAAGGGGTTATGGGATTGTGAAAGTGATTGTCAATGATATAAACTTCTGTACCAAAATGACACTAGTCGAGATTTGATAACTGGACACTATCACGATTTGTTAAGACTAGACGATGTGGTATTCCTTATTTGATGGCAGTCATCCTCACAGGCTGAGATGTAAGCGAGTTACACCAGAATACACATGTAGTCATGACTTAGTTAGTTTGGAGAAACGTAATTAATAATTGTGATCTTGTCTGACCCGTTTAGAGATACTGTATGGAGCTACGTCATCAGTAAATCTCCAAGTAATGGTTGCATAACTAATCCTACGGCTTGAGATTGTGGGATGTCTTTTACATGAAAGGTTATGCTTTGATCAAATCAAACATGACTCTATCCACGAGAAACTATAAAGGCTTGGATTGGGCATTTCTGGAAGTGTAGTTAAGCATTGCCTAATCAAGATAGGATTCATTACCACTC
>JANHAO010011090.1:0-17210 GCA_026873985.1 Saraca asoca | reverse complement strand
ACAAGATACAAGAATGCAAGAACAAGAAGTAGATGTAATAAATAAAGAAACAATCAAGATAAGATGCAGTAAAATAAAGAAAGAAGAAAATCAAGAACAAAAATAAAGCAAGATTAAATAAAAGAAAGCAAGATAGATGTAGGTTAATAAAGAAAGTAAAAGAAGATAAGAGAAGAAGAAGAAGAAATAGAAAAATAAGAGAAAAAGAAGAAGCAGAACAAAGCAGGAACTCTGGAAATCTTCAAATAGAATTAAACTACAAACTCTTAAAATCTTGAAATAATAAAACTGTATGAACTATATAAAAGAAAGCTTAAAGCAAGAGAAGAGAGAACTAGCCTAAGCCTCAAAGAAGGATTCTAAAATATACATGAATAAAACTGATTACAAAGGCCCTATTTATAGCCTTTTTATGCGTTTAGCATGGTTGTGTTTCAAAGCATGGGCTGGGTGTGTTGCATGAGATCGTGTTTATCAGATAAAGACATGTCAGCTTGTAACATAGCCTGGTCGTGTTGTGCAACACGGTCGTGCTCTGGGTATGTTCTTCGATTCCTTTGTAATTTCTTCGTCAGGCTTCTTACAGCACCTAACACAGCTTGGCCGTGTTTCATGGCACGGGCATGCTAGGTGATTTCTTCACTTTTTCTTTGATTCTTGCTTGTTCCTTACTTGGATTCTCATTCTATCTTTTCCTTGATCTAAATGCAGCTTCATTCTTCGAGTTTCTTTCTCTTTTTCAGGCCTTTTTGTCATCCTGCATAAAAGAATATAAACCAAGTGTAATATTGCGGACAAAACATAAAATCAAAGCAAATACAAAATACTATGAACAAAATGGACCAAAACTAACTTATTTTTATGCCTTTTTTCCCATTTATCAATAATCAGGATTGAATTATAGCTACTGATTAGATGTGATATAGAATTTAATATTAGATTGATCAATTAAACCAAATTAGCAATTAAACTAGAATTGTATTGCATTAAAACAGTAGAATAACAACCAAATCAAAATTACAATTAAAGTAGAAATGCAACAAAATAGTAGAAAGTAAAATGCAAGAAGAAATAATGAAGAACACCAAGGTTTTTAAAGTGGTTTAACTTTAATTGAAATCACAATTAAAATCTGCATCCACTGGATGATCCTCAACTAGATAGTCACTTTCTATTAAAAACCATAGAAATTAATCGAGATCCTGCACATCAGTTTATACACAATATTTTGACTTGGCTATTGCTAAGCTATGGATATAAAAATTCTTTTATCTTCTATAGACTATGATCAATCTCATAATCTAGAGATATTCCAAGAATATTTTACAATCTTCAACTAGTTATAATCAACCTCCAACTAAAGAAGATGCAAAGGGAAGATCAACCTCTTTCTTTGTATCTCCAATTTCTATCAATGTAAAAATCTCAAGAAAAACAGCCAAATTCTTATCAATCTAGAAATCTCAAGGAAAAACAACCAGATTCCTATCAACTTAAAAATCTGAAATAAAGAACTAGAATTAGGGCAAGAAATTAATAGCACTATTTGATATGAATATCTCAAATATCTAAAGTGAATTCTCCTCAATTTTGATTCAAGATCTTTTGAATTGATGATATATAGTGAGATAGTGATAAATCTAATAAAGCTCTGATAGCTCTCTATTTTTTGCACTTGAAGAAATGTGAAAGTTATGAAATTGATTGAGCTTGAAATAAGGTTAGGGGCATTTATAGTTGTTGTCATTGACTTTTGAAAAATAACTAACTTTTAGTTTGTGAATTAATTCATGAATAAATTCAGAGCATTTACTAACTAATTAATCAATTTGTGAATCGATTCACGTATGAAGATCATGAAGAAGTTCTTGACTGAATCGATGCATGAATCAAATCATAGTATTATATGAAAAGGTCTTGACTCAATTACCTAATCGGTTCAAGAAATTTCCTAACCTTTGGTAAAAAATATTTTTCAAAACCTTTCGTCATGAATCAATTTCTAAATCAATTCAAATATAGTTTCACAAGATCTTCAATATGAAAAGATTCACATAGTAAAAAATGATTTTTATAAAACTTGCACTTGTGAAGGATCATTTGAAAACTTTGTTTCAAAAACATTCATTTAAGCTTACTTCAAGTAATTTATTTCTATCTCAATTTATCTATTTTAAGAAACTTGTTCGAATCAAATTGGATTAAAATTCACTTACAAAAGATCCTAGAAAATTCAATAAAAAATACTAGATCTATAGTGGATCTCTTGAATGTCACTTGATCAACTTACACTACAAAAAAAAAGCATTTTAGAGATCGAACTGACACTAATTTGTGATTGATTGGCAAAAAATTTTTTTTAAAAAATAAGCTACTTAGCGACCGAAATAGTGACCAAATTTTTTGGTCGCAAAACATTTGGTTACTATTTGGTTGCTATATAGTTGCTAACTTCAAAAATTTTTGTATTAACTAATGAAATTTTTTGCAACCGAATATTTTGGTCGCTATATTACATCGAGACTCTTTAGCGACCAAATTTTTCGGTTGCAATTTGTAATAAGTTGAGGAAAAAAGAGGAGGACTAAAATGAAAAGCTTCATTAGGGACTAAAATGAAAAGTTTTATTTTTTATGGGATAAAAGTGTAAAAAGTTCATAGTTTTGGGGCAAAATTGAAAATTTCCCCATTTTTCTTTTTATACAAATTTGCCCCCAGATATTTTTTTAGATTCTCTCTCTTTCCTCGCGTGATCTCCTCCCTCCCTCTCTCTCTCCTCACCCGATCTCTTCCCTTTCTTTCTCAGACTTCGGCTGCTTCTCCAGCATGTCCGGCCATTCTCCGGTGTGCCGGCCATTCTCTGATAAGAAGGTTTCTTTTCTTTTATTTTCTTTGCTAGCTGTAATCTGCTCTTCATTTATTGAAATTCATCTTATGAGTTTTCTCAAGTTAGATGGATGAGCGAGAAAAGAATCTTCATAAATCATTTGAAAGCTATTGAAATAACACATTCTCTCTCTGTCTCTTTTTTTTTCTTTCCAGTCATCGTCATCCTCTTCCTCTCGGGAACTTATTACCAAATGCGGTAATTTGTTTAACAAGCTTGAGATCTTCAAGTCAATTCACAAGAAATTCATTTTTTTATGCCAAAAGGTGGAGAATCGTCTCCTGCTTCCTCTGATTTTGAAGAGATGGCTGCATATCAAAGGAAATCTTGCCAAAAGGTCTGGGTGGGTCCACTTTCCAAAGCTGAAGATCAAGACTAGCATTGGAACGAAGCTAGACACAGCAATCGATGAACTGAATGACGCTTAATTTTTGTCTTAATTTTTTTATTTATAGAAATATACTCACCCTCTCTCTCTCTCTCTCTCTCTCTCTCTCTTTTCTATTGTAAGTCCTCTGTGAAGTGTGAATCCATCACTGGACATGCTATTAGGTGATGAAGGATAATAAAATGACATAGTCAAACAGAGGGTTCTACATTTGATTGTTGAGAGAGCCAACAAGTCATTTGAATAACATCGTTTCCATAAAATTTTGCATTTGGTGAAGTTAGCGACCTAAATTGTGACTGAAATAGTGATCGAAATTTTGATCACAAAGAACTCTTCCCAGTGACCAAAACTCTGGGTGTTTAGCAACCAAAAATTTTGGTCGCTATTTTGGTCACTAACATTAGCGACTGCTCAATTTTGGTCATTGATTGTTTTGCGACTAGGTGTTTAGCCACTCTTTTTTTTATCGTTGTTCGGTCGCTAAGCCCATCTATGATCGAAATTTATTTTTTTAGCAATCGAAAATTTCAATTTTCGCTTGCTAAACTTTATTTTTTTTGCAGTGTTACATCTATAAAATGAACAAATAATAAAAGCATATAGTTAGATCATGACATCAATTAAAATTGTTTTTCAACATCAAAACTGAAGAATACATGATAGCAAGGCTAACAAAATTAGCAAACAATATGATGTTCTACAAAATCAATCACATTAGGTTGTTTTACTTCTTTGAACAATGGCTTTGACTCACTTAGTAAAATAATCTATGGCCTCTAAAATAAAGTGGTATCTTTGAAAAGATGGTGGGTATATTTTTCCAATTAAATCCATTGCCTAACCCTTAAATGGCTATGGTTTTATTATATAATTAAGCTTAGTTGTTGGTATTCACTGAATTGGCCCATCTTTTTGATATTCTTCATAATCCTTGGCATAAACAATGCAATTTTTAATCATATTGGGTTAGTAGAAACCTCATTGAATAAGAACCCATTTCTTTTTTTAGCCAATTTGTTACGCACCATAAATTCCTTTATGCACTTTGGCCAACACTGTTAATGCTTCTTCTTTACCAAAGCATTTTAATAGTTGTCATTCGAAACCTTTATTGTTAAGAAATCTATCTCCTAATACAAATTCAATCTAATATTTCAACAAGCTGATATTAAAGGATCCAACAAGTAATTTACCAATGATGTTGTCTAATCTAATAGTGCAATGCTGGCTTCATTATAGAGCACTTCTTGAATTTCAGTAGTTTCTAGGAAAGCATGTTTTTAAATTAATTTGACAAATTTGTCTTTATTAAGCTTGTACCTAGAGGTAATCTGAGCCAATTCATTGACTTTTTATTTTTCCCACCTCGGCACATATTTTATATTTGAATCCTCAAATCTTTTCAAAAGTTTGAAGGTAATTGCCACATATTTCATTAGCTTTAGATTTAAACATGTATATTATTGAAAATTTTGTTTTATGACTAATTGTGAGTCACCATATATTTCAAAATATCTTGATCCCTAATCTAGCAGACTCTCTAAGCTGACTATTAATGCTTTGTTCCCAGCTTCATTATTAGAGCATTTTTTTTATCTATAGTAAATAAGGATTCAACTGGGTTATCTTCCAATGTAATGATTAAAACTCCTACACCTGAATCATTTTTATGACAAGAACCATCGAAATATAACTTATAGTTAGGGCTCTTCTTATGATGCTTAACTATAAATTGGCAATTGCATGTCCCTTGATGGGCAGTATTGTAGTAAAAATTCTATTAAGCTCAATGCCCATTTTCTAATTCATCCATAGGTAAATTGTTTCGATAACATATATTTTAAAATGTAAGTTTTTGCAATAATATGCACATTAGTTGACAACAAATAATACTTTGCACAAGAATGATACAAAGACAAACATAACTTTTCTATTGCTAAATATTTTGGTTCTACAGAATTTAAAACCCTAGAATGATAAAAGATAGACCTTTCTAAACCCATTTTGTTGTCTTAGGCTAGAAACATCTAATTACATCATCAGACGCTGAAACATAAAGTTTATGAGGCTTATTGGTACAAGAGACAACATCATTGGAGGTGACATCAAATATCTTTTAATTTCTTCAAATGCCTATTGATGACACTCCTTCCAACAAAATTCTTCTTCCATTTCAATTTCAACAAAAGTGAAAATATTCCCGTTTAACAAGATAAATTGGAAATAAAACATCAAAGGAAATTCACCTTATCAAGGGAGCTTTGTAATTTTTTCTTATTTGTTGGAGTAACAGTCTCTAAAATTGTCTTTCCCTTGTTTTTGTTGACTTTAGTCCCTTTTTAGTGAATTAAGAATCCTAAAAAATTTCCTATAGAAATAGCAAATGCACATTTTAAAGGATTCATCATTACATTGTTTCGGCACATCTGTTTGAAGGCTTGAATCAAATTTTTTATGCACTTTTCATGAGATTTAACTTTAACTATTACATCATCAATGTACGCCTCCATTATTTTATTGATTAATTCATGAAAAATTTTATTCATAGTCCTTTAATAAGTTGTTCTTACATTCTTCAAATTGAAAGACATTACCACCCACTTGAAGATCTTTATCGCTTCATAACATTTGAATGTTGTCTTCAATGTATCATCCTCTGCAATGTAAACTTAATTATACCCAGTGTTTCCATCCATGAAGCTGACAATAATGTGCCCTAAAGTCAAATCAATTAACATGTTGACTATTGGCATAGGGTATTCATCTTTCAACATTGTGTCATTCAAATTTCTGAAGTCAATGTACACTCTAAGTTTTTCATTTTTCTTTTGAAATTCATTTGACAAACTTGGTGGTTCAAATGAAATTTACTTTCAATAGCCTTTCATTGTCTTATTTAGTTTTGTGAACTGCATTAGGAGCAAAACACCTAAGAGCCATTTATAGGGTTAGAATCCTTCGTTAATCAGTAATTTGTGTTTGACTAGGTCTTGGCTTAAGTTGAGCATTTCCTTATAGTTCTATGCAAAACAATCTATGTATTCTTTTAGTACTTGAATTATTATCATTCTTTCAACTTTAGGTAAAAATGTACTAATGTAGGTCGGCCTTTTTCCATCTCTAGTCCCTAAATTCACTTCCTTTAAAAGATCTTGCACTTCAATTTTCTTTTCTTTGTCTCTCAAAGGTGAAACCATAAATCCAAGTGGACTATGATCATAGTTACAATCTGGGGGAATCATTGCTTCCTTTGCTTGATCATGTAGGCCAATGATCAAGCTAACAATTTTTATATGTCATTCATTGTTTTCACAAGCCAAACATGAGTCCACAACCTTTGGAATTATAGAGAATTTGGATGAATTTAGGATGGAAATGTCAACTTTTTTAAGTTTAAATTACCTTCAACTATTAAGGGTTTGATGTAGGAACTGTAAATTTCAAATTCAACGTTGTACTACTAAGCATAACAAGGGTTGTCATCAACAAAGACACATTCTAATAGAGACTGATTTAATGTACAAGTTTTTTTCATTGAGTTAATTTTGTATGGTTTGATTAATCCATTTAAACAAGTTTATCGAGTGTTGGTAGTTCATCTCTATATAGTTGAAGCTTCCTATCTATTACTCCACCAATTGTAAGATAGAGGAAAGTAGCAATACTTGATGCATAGGAAAGTATCCATTTGAAAATGGACATTGATTCTAGCCCAATTTTGTGTTCTATCAAATAATCTTAAACAATTTTTTTTTTTTGGTTATTTTGATGTAAGACCTTTAAATGAGCATAGCAAAATGATGAAATAATTTTGACAGAAGTCTTAACTAATTAAGCATATGTGTTGTTAATTGATTAAAGATGTGTCAAATTCGGTATCAATGGAGGAGTTAAAAATTTTGGCCGTGTAAAAGGTTATGAGATCATTTGTTTATCCAAATTTTGATGTAGGATTAAAAGTTATGTGGTGTCATTGGTGGTAGCCTGCTAGTGGAAGAGAGGCTAAGAAGCCTATAAAGAAGAAGAAGAAGGAAAGGGTAAAAATGAGGAAAAGAAAAAAATAATAAAGAAAAATATGAGAATATTAGGATTGTTGAATTGGATGACATATAAGAACTTCAATTAAAAAATAAACGAAGTTAATCATTTGAGTGTAATTATGTATTTAGTGAAAGTTATAGGTTAAATTTGTTTCAAAAAATTATTAGGAAACAAAAATGAAATTAGTGGCAAAGCTAAGAAACCAAAACATGAAATATCTGAAATTCTACTTTTGTTTTTTCTCATTACTTACATGAAAATCTTAATTAAAAAAAATAAATTTCATCATAAGTGTTAAAGTGAGATTAAAACTCTTCCATCTATAATTTTTTCCTTGATTTATTATGATCTATTTATCATATTTGAACTAGAATATTTTGGTTTAACACACAAGTTTTTTATATTTGCTCACAAATTTTTGGTCTTATTTGCTAAATGTGCAATTCTTTTGTCTATTTACTAGGTGTGGGCATGATTTTTTGAATTTCTTTGTTATATGTACCCTTTTTTGTTAATTTCCCCTATGGGAGCGCTAATTTTTTAGGTTCATTTCCAATAAATGAGCTCAATTTCTTTTTCCTAATATGAAAAAAACATTTTTATTATAAGCCATTTTTCGTTTTATTTTTCTTGCCTAATAAAAAAAAAATAGATGATAGTAAAATTATAATTGTTATGAAGAATTTTGCTCTTAAAAAATTTTAGTGGAAAAAATGCTAAAAAAAGAGTTTAATGATACAAGGGATGTTTTAGGCATTAATTCATCAAATAACACCATTGACCAAGAGCAAACAACTATTTTACAGAAAACTAATAGAAAATTTCAATATGGATATATGTGTAATGTGTTTCGTATCTAGAGGAGAGATCAAAGTAGATTTTCAAACCAAAAAAGAGATATGTGTAATTTTTATATATCTCAGTGAAGGCCAGGATATTTTATAAATTGATTTCATGTGGTATTTTTTGTTGCCTCATAACTGGCGGTTCCTCTACTGTTTTTGCTAGACATTAATCAAGCACAAATCAATCATAAATATGGGAAGAGTTATCCTTATTCTAAATACCTTTTTGTCAAGGTACTACTATTATTGGTGTGAAAACATTTAAGGAGAGTGTGGGAAGAAGAATGATAGAGAGGGGATTCGAACCCCTTCCTTTATGGTTACTAATTGATAACCATGATTAAGATCCCTGTTAATGTTAACTTCTATTATTTTAATAGACATTGAAGGTATGATAATGATATTGTGACTATTAAGCACAAAGTGAGTCAACAATTAGTTTTATGAATTGTTATATATCATCTGTGTAATTGATTAAGTTTAATAGGAAATGATAGCAAGGAAATATATAAATTAACAGAATTGACAAACTTCAACGAGGAAAGCCTATGTGTGAGATATGTTGAAACTTGGACAAGCAAAATCTTTCATCAATGAATAATTAAAAGGTACACCAGGGTGTTTTTAATAATTAAAGATAATTCGATTAAATGTTTTCACTAAATAGGTAGAAAACTAAAAGCCCATGGCAATGACTATCACGTTATCTTTAATAGATTTGTTGCGCTTCCATGTGTATTTGAAAAAATATGTATTACTAGATATTTTAAAAATGTTTTCAAAAAAGTTTATATTAAAATTTTATAAAAATTCATAAAAAAATTAATTTTTACAAAAAAATATAAGATTTGATACAAAAGTTATCATTTTTATAATTGTTATATTAATTTTTTATAAAAATTAATAAAATTTGTAATCAGAATATTATCCTTCAGAATTATAGCCAGGGTCCTGACAGGAAAGTGGAGCATATAGATTTAAAAATATTTATGACTAAGATAAGGTGTATCAACAATAGAGCAAATTCTAACCATCAACAGAGCAATCATTAGATAATGTTTATCTCTAATTTGTTTTGTTCTCTAAGTCCATTCACAACAGGAAAACCCTTTGTCACCTAATCCCTGTGAAAGATGTGTACCTGTCCACATACAAGGGCAAGTTTCACATAAAAATCTCCATTCCTGATTAATAAATTAAATCAATTCAGTTAGCTTTATAATTCTAATTTCAAAATAACACGAAAAATATTATTTCTTTTTATGTAATTAAATTTAAAATAAATATTAATAATTTATTATTATAATTATGAAATAATTAAAAGTTTGTTATAATTTAAATATAGTTAATACTTTATTTTATAAATTTGTTTAAATTATTCATTTATCAACTAATAAAAATAAAATAATTTCAATGAGTCTATCTTGGCCACATCACTGAAATATTATTTCTTTTCTATTTATAATTAAATAAATATAAGCATTTTATTATATTTTGAATAAAAAAAATTTCCTTTTTATTTTTAAATATGTTTAAATTATATAATAATTAATTAATTAAATTAAAATGAAATAATTATAAGTTATCTATCCTAGCCAGTTAAGCAAGACAAATAAAGGTTTATCAGTAGGTATAATTTTAAATAAGTAATATGAAAAGTAAAATTAAATGAAATTAAAGTTGACACCATATGATTTCATTTTTCTTGAATTTATCAAAACTTGTGATAGATTCAATATTGAATTCTTAAGAATTAAAAACATATATATATATATCAAGTTATCAAGAACTTAAATTTATTCATCTGTTTAATAAATAATTTATTTAGTAATTTATTATTGTTTAAATATTTAGAGTATTTAAAACAATAATCTATTGAAGTATGCGCGGTTAAAAAAAAAAACAGGACCTGGGTGTTTAGGTCCAGTGTTAATAATTATATAGTTTTCCAACTTCGGGCCACTTCTCTGTTCCTTATCTCGCCAATCATTTTTCGTATTATTGTCTTTGCCAGCGATGTACTTGCAGAATCCTTTCAGCAATAAAGTTTTGGATCAGAGGCACCGAATACTTATCAATAATTGTCTTCTCATGATGTTTTCTAATGTCTTTTCTCAAAGTTCACACAGAGTCAGTAGATGCATTTACATTTCTAACAAATGTGGGGTTGCATTCTCACGTTTCCTACATGTTTTCTTGTCTTTTTCCAAGATTTTCTTCGTACCTACCCCAAATACCAAATGGAAATTGACTAGCAAGTCAATTCGTAAAAATATTATAAATTTAAAAAGAAATTTAACTGTTCCCTATTTTTTTTAAACGATAACAGAATTAAATGATTAAACCTTTTCATTTATATTGTTAAAAAGATATTTTTTTAAAAAATCTTACTTTTTAAATAATTTTTATATCATTTATATTTTTTATAACTAACAAAATAATATATGTTACCATAATAACAAAAAAAATAACTTCCTTTATAAAATAATGAATATTATTTTTTGTCACATTTTCTATTATCTTAATATTTTTTAACTATGAATATAAATAAATGATGAATTAAATTTACTTTAAAAAATTATTAGGGGACAAGAATGAAATTAATGACAAAGCAGAGAAAACAAAATTTGTATTTTGGCCTAGAAAGTGACACAAAATATCTGCAATTCTACATTTCCTTTTTTCTTTTCCTTTCATTATTGACATCCAAATCTTAATTAAAAAGATCACTTTTTATCATAAGTGTTACGGTGAGATTAAAACTCTTCCATCTATAATTTTTCTTGATTTATTATGTTCTATTATCATATTAGAACTAGAATATTTTGATTTAACATACAAATTTTTTATATTTACTCACTAATTTTTGGACTTATTTGTTAAATGTGCAATTCTTTTGTCTATTTATGAGGTCTGGGCATGAATTTTTGAATTTCTTTGTTATAAGTCCCCTTTTTTTGTTAATTTCCCCTACGTGAGTCCTAATATTTTAGGTTCATTTCTATGAAATGATCTCAATTTTTTTCTTATATGATAAAAATATTTTTTTATTATAAGTTATTTATTGTTTGATTTTTCTTGCCAAATAAAAAAGTTAGATGATGATAAAATTATAATTGTTATGAAGAATTTTACTCTTAAACATTTTTTTTGTAGAAAAAATGCTAAAAAACGAGTTTAATCATACAAAAAATGTTTTAGGCATTAATTTGTTACATAACACCACTTACCAAGAGAAAGCAACTATTTTAACATAAAACTAGTATAAAAATTTAATATGAATATATGTGTTCACATTTAGAGGAGAGATCAATGTAGATTTTCAAACAAAAAAAGAGGTATGTGTAATTTTTATATATATCCATGAAGGCCAGTATATTTTTTAAATTGATTACATTTGGTATTTTTTGTTTACTCATAACTGGTGGTTCCTCAGCTGTTTTCTATAGACATTAATCAAGGACAAATCAATCCCAAATCTCCTTCCTTTATGGTTACTAATTGATAACCATGATTAAGAGAACACCTTTCCATTAATGTTAACTTCTATTATTTCAATAGACATTGAAGGTATGATAATGATATTGTGATTATTAAACACAAAGTGAGTCAACAATTAGTATTATGAATTGTTACATATCATCTGTGCAATTGATTAAGTTTAATAGGAAATGATAACAAGGAAAAATATCAATCAATAGAATTGGCAAACTTCAACGAGGCAAGCCTATGTGTGAGCTAAGTTGGAACTTGGACAGGCAAAATCTTTCATCAATTCATAATTAAAAAGTACACCAGAGTGTTTTTAATAATTAAATATAATTCGATTGAATGTTTCCACTAAATAGGTAGAAAACTAAAAACCCAAGACAATGACTATTACTTTATCTTGAATAGATTTGTTGCGCTTCCATGTGTATTTGAAAAAAAAATGTGTTGGCAGATATTTTTATAATTTCTTCAAAAAAGTTTATATCAAATTTTTATAAAGATTCAAAAAAATTTTAATTTTTACAACAAAATATAAGATTTGATGCAAAAGTTATCATTTTTATAATTGTTATATTCAATTTTATAAAATTCAAAAGATTTATAATTAGAGTATTATCCTTCGTAACTATAGCCAGAGTCCTGACTGGAAAGTGGAACATATGGACTTAAAAATGTTTATGACTAAGATAAGGTTTATGAACAACAGAGCAAATTCCAACCATCAACAGAGGAATCATTAGATAATGTTTATCACTAATTTGTTTTGTTCCCTAAGTCAATATTCAATTAAAGATAATAAGTCATGCAATCTGTGATTAGTTTTCAACTTTAATATGATATATTTTAATATTTTAATGAGGATAAAACTTAAAACTTAAAAATGAGTGAGAGATATTTCAAATGATAAAAATAATAAGATATAGGATTTCAAAAAATATTAATAAAAATATATGTTCACATTAAAACATTGGTAACTTGGCCTAGATTCTCATCCTGTCACCGTCAACTCATCTTAAGTATTTAACGAGGACACACGCAAACAAGAGAAGTAGAGCAGAGAGGGCAAAAGTCGAAGAGGAACGGGGAACTGATAGCCAGGACGAAAGAGAAAATCCGGTAATAACTTCCTTCAATTTTGAGAAATTCTGGTATGCTTTGCTTTAATCACAATATATGTTTGGTTTAAATATATGTATATATATATATATTATAACTATTCTCTTATTCTTTCCTCAAATTTATTTATATTTTTAAGATATAAAATGACAATATCTCTTTCACAGTGAATATGTATACACAAATTATAGCATAAAAAGTGTGATATATTTAATAAGATTACTTCTCCTTGCTCTATATAGGCTTTTTCTTCAATAATTTGATTGGTGTTTAATGAAGAACTAAAATTAAATTGTTTAAAATATTATTATAAAAATAAAATCAAATATTTTAAATTATGAGGACAAAAATCATCCATTTTATATGTTAGGGAAATCAAAATTGTATTTTATGCCTATATGTTTTCATTTTTTAATAAATGATGTTAAATTGTGAACTTTATTATTCATTTGTCAATTTTGTAAGACACATATGCATTAAAAATATGTTTTTTTTAATTTTTGAGATATTAAAAATTAAAAATATTAATCATTGACCTTTATTTATTGGGAGAGGTATAGAAGAACTTCTAGTTAATTTGTGGAAAATTTTTTAATCATATTTTTAACACTATTGTCTTTTTGTTTTGAGAAACAAAAACTTACTTTCTAAGTTTTAGCAATAATAATGCCAAAATTTTAATCCTGGTATAAGACAAATTTATTCCCAAATATCTGGACACCTGTTGTGTAATTAAGACTTTAGGCATTGCACTTATTTATATTAATTTAATAGTTCATTATTTTTGGCTGAGACATGGTTAAATGTTTCATTTACTGAGTTAATTAATTTGTTTAGCTTCTAAAGTTTTCCCCTTTTCAGAATTTATTTCTTCCTTTGTAAGTTTACATGTTAGATTAATTTGCGTTTCTATATTCTTTAATTACTCTGATTATTATTAAGATATTATACCATACATCATCCATGACATCAGGGTTATCTTGTTAATTATAATTTAATTGGCAACGATAGTTTAAAATGACAAATTTCTAAAATGAGCAGACTGATCTGGTTTGCTCCATTGGTTTAAGCAGGCAACAAATATCTACGCCGTTAGGGATTTCAATGTCAATCACCATTAGTGATCAGCGCAACGAACACATAATTGACATGCAGCGTGAGATGTTGCAGCCACTGTTGCAGCCACAGTCGCCGCCGCCGCAGCGACAGCCGCAGCCGCCGTGTTTGTGGGACTGTTGTATTTACAAGGTTCCAGAGGCTCTTCGGTCGCTGAACCCAGACGCCTATACTCCTCAATTGATCTCCGTAGGTCCTATTCACTACGGCAAAAAGGAACTGAAGTCAATGGAAGACAAAAAGAAGTCATATTCAGATTCTTTCTGGGACCAACGTACAAGAAATGAAGAGCATCGCAAAGAATACATAAGTTACCTTGAGGAAGAAGAACAAAATATCCGGAGATGTTATTCGGAGGAATTCATTCACTTGTTGTACAAAGATCAGTTCCTCCAGATCATATTGCTGGATTCTGTTTTCATAATGGAGCTGCTTTTGAGGTTCGAAGAGAACAGAGAGGTACAGCAGAGTAAAGACTTCATTTTGTCTAATGCATGGCGCAGTAATTTTATCCAGAGGGATTTGTTTCTTCTGGAAAATCAGCTACCGATTTGTGTCTTGAAAAAACTGTACAAACTTGTCCGTATCCCTAATCGCAAGTTTCTAGAAATTGCAGCATGCTACTTCGAAAGTTATTATCCCCAGCCCCAGGATCCTTCACTCAAAAGCAAACTCATGATGTACAACGAATCAGTACATTTCACTGACTTGGTCCGTTGCTTGTACATTCCGCAAAATATGGACGATGATTCGTCTGATTCTTCCCGCCCTCCAGTGCTAAAGTCTGCAATAAAGTTGAAAAAGGCGGGTATAACTTTTGAGGCTCCCTCAAAAACGTGCTTACTCAAATTAGATTTCAAGAAAGGTAAGTTAAGCAAATTCTTGCTTTGTTTCAGTTGCATCCCATTCTTAAACAGCGTTAAAGCTCGTTTGAAAATTCCAAGTTACCAAATTGATGAAAGAACAGAATGGATTCTGAGGAACCTCATTGCTTTTGAGCAGTTTCAGTATCCGAAACATACTTACATATGCAACTACATTGCTTTTTTTGACTATCTTATTCAATCCAAAGAAGATGTGGATTTGCTGGTGGAGAGTCAAGTTATTGTGCATCAACTTGGCAGTGATGAAGAAGTTGCAACTCTGGTTAATGGGCTTTGTAAAAACATTATGATTTTGAAACCCTGTTACCGCAATAATATCATTGAGTCAGTTAACAAGCACTATAGCTGCAGATGGAATCTTGCCATGGGGGAGTTAAGGTGGGTGTACTACCGTGACCTTTGGAGAGGCAGTTCTACTATTGTGGGATTAGCTGTTCTTTTCTTCACTTTCTATAACTTTTTCAGCAGTGTATTTGATTAAATAACGGTACATTCTAGTTTTGTTGCTGTTCATTAGGATTCTGTAGTAGTAAATGCTGTTGTAGTGTAGAGTTGCTGGTCTTTTGCATATTTAATTTAGTTTCCCTCTGTCTTTGGAATTATCTTCCTTTATTTACCATGTTATGGCTAAACACTACATAAAATAAACGAAAATTCTGTCTTTATCTTACTTCTCATTTTAGGAGGAGATAAATAGATTCATGGTCAGTATTGTTTTTTTTTTTTTTTACTTTTACTAGTTTGTGAGTGTGCTTAATCCTTCAATATTTTCATTAGTATTTCATTAGCATTGATGATGGTTGAAATGAGCCTTACCCTGTGTGAGATATTGTCCACTTTGGAGTATAGCCCTTCATGGCCCTCCACACTATTTTGTCCATTGCCGAAAGTTCTCATTAGAGTTCAACTTGGGAAAAGGCACCTTAGTTGGGAGTGGGGTGATCCCCCAACCTTATAAGACATAAGGTCACTCAACTTTTTATTAATACGAGACTTTTACTCATCCTTTCCTTTTTTTTACCATCAACAAGTATCATTAATGTTGTTCTCAAAAAACTATACCTTACACTTTTTTTGAAGATTTAGTTAAAGATAAATTATGTTTTCTTTTTTTAACTTTTAATATTTACAATTTACAATCTTATTTTTTTAAAAAATATTTGGATAAAAGTGAAAATGTTAATTGGTTAATATTAATTTTGACTTTGAATTTGAACATATGTTAATATAATTGGTTAAAAGTCTTATTTCATTTCGCATAAATTACATAATATAACATTTTATTTCTTTATTAAAACATGAATTGAATTTTATGATTTGAATGAGTTTGGAGAAGATTTAAAAATAATACAATATTTCTGACGGGTGGCATGCAGCCTCGCTATATTGAGATTTAGAGTGCTAATTTAACTTGTTCAAGAACATTTAATGATTGTAAAAACTGGAGGTAAATATATAAATTTGGGGATATTAGTTCCTCTCTCCGAAAGTTTAGCACTTGGGATGCTAATATTTTGAGGAGTTTGTGCTTTAAACGAGTTCAAAGTCACCACATCTGGTTTGATGAGATGTAACTTTTTTAAAGTATCTAACATTTAGGGTGTATATTGTTTGAAAATTTTGAAACAATTTCATTTGCAAAATAGTTATTGCAAAACTAATAAAAGTTATAATAAATGAAATTTTAATTTTTTTTCATAATCCTTATTATACACATGCTGATTTTTTTTTTGGGGGGTGATAGACTAAGAATGATTAGTTTTTTAATATCAAATTGTGTATGACTCCACCATTCTCAATATTTTTCCTGGCTGCGCCACTGTTTATATACTCTGTACAATAATTACGGTTGTCTGACTTTTATGCTAAAATGGCATAGAACAATATCTCTTTTGTTTGATTTAGCAATGAGGTAATGTTCATCGCAGTTCGCTCAAACCATAGAATATTTGATTTTCAATAATAATAATAATTATTATTATTATTATCATTATTATTATTATATGCCTACAATTGTCCAATAGCCAATTTAAAAAGAAAATAATTGCAAGAAACATTTCATGAAATCAAATGCTTTCCCACAGAAATTTAGGGGACATAACTCCTATTCAAATAGTGTTTCTCAGGGATTTTCCAAGGCGTTGAAAATTTTTAATTATAAACTTTTTTTAAGTAAATGACTTTGGTAGAATTTATGGACTTACATTGACTTTTATAAATTTTAATAATTTTCATAAACTTTTATTTTAAAAGATTTTTATTGACTTTGATAGACTTTATAAACTTATGAATGACTTTCATAGATTTTTATAAATTTTTCCATAGCAAAACAAATTCATTTTAGAACTTTATAATGAAAATCAATAATTTTAATCATACAAAAATCACATGAAGTTCCATATATAATTATAAAATGATTAATGCATAAATAATGAAAT
>JANHAO010011089.1:0-17223 GCA_026873985.1 Saraca asoca | reverse complement strand
TCAAAATAAAATCCTAATACTAAAGTAGATCTCTTGAAGAATCTTGATGAACTTTGAACCTGCACATACTCAACAAACAATTAAAACGCATAAACATAATATGATATGATCAAAATTATTTTCATCATCAAAATAAAAGTTAGTCTAGCTAGCTAGGCTAACACTAATTTTTCATGCTTATCTAAAATTATTTGTCACCATCAAAAAGAGGGAGATTGTTAGCATTTTTGAGATTGTTAGGCTTATTAGCCTAGCTAATGCAATTGTTAACATTTTGATATTGTTAGAATTTGATTACTTTGTTAGCTATCCCTATTTGGTTTTGATGTTGAAAATAATTTGTATCTAATCAAATATTTTAGTGGTTATTATTTGTTTTGTAGGATCAAAGTACATATGATTCAAGAGATCCACAATTTCATTTAGGATTTATTTTATCTTTTTTAGGGTCTTTTGTAAGCAAAATTCTATTTAAACTTCATAAAAATAAATTTCTTAAATTTGATAAATTGAGGTAGTAATAAATCTCTTGAAGTACCTTAAAAATCAAATATTTTTCAAACAAGTTTTGAAAATGATCTTTCACAAGTGCAAGTTTTATAAAAATCATTTTACACTCTGTGAATCGATTCATGTTGAAAAACTTGTGAAAATTATTTCAATTAGTTCACTAATCAATTTATGAAGAAAGCTTTAAAAAATATTTTTATTGAAGGTTAGAAAAATCATCTGAATCGATTCTTTGATTAATTCGACACCTAATTTCAAAACACCATGATTCAATTCATCAATCGATTTGGTCATAAATTTTTGCATAAGCTAAATCAATTCATAAATTAATTAATTAGTTATAAGTTTGTTATAACTACTATGCATTGATTCACAAATCAATTCAAGTACTGAAAATTAGTTATTTTTCAAATGTTGGTTACAACAACTATAAATACCCCTAATCCTATTTCAAACTTAATAGTTTTCAAAACAAGCACACTTCTTCAAGAGCAAAAATTTTAGAGCTATTTGTATTTAATTAGATTTATCTCTACCTCATTTTATCTAATCAAATTAGGGATCTTCTATTAAGATTTGAAGAGAAGTTTACAGTTAGATGTTTAAGATCTTCATCTTAAACTTGGTATTGTATATCTTTGCCTTTTTCCTGATTTTACCTTTAGATTTCTAGGTTCATAGGAATCTATGTCTTAACATTAATTGCAATTTATAGGTTGATAGAAATTAGAGATACAAAGGAAGAGATTGATCTTTCCTTTGCATCTTTTTTACCTATGAGGTTGATTATGGTTAGTTGAAGAGTGCATTGAATTTTTTGTAAATCTCTAGGTTATGAGGTTGATCGTAGTCTAAAGAGATAGAAGAATTATTGTGTCTATGTTAGGCAGGAGCCCAATGAAATCTTATTGTTTTTAGGTTTGGCAAGAGCCCAGCAAAATTCTTGTTGTATGAACTGGTTGTTTAGGATCCCAGTTAAAATCCTATTGTAGCAATAAAAGAAGTCATCTAGTTGAGAATTGACTCAATGGATGTAGACTTCATCAGTAGTTTCAGGTGAAGTTGAACCACCTTAAAAATTATAGCATCTTCATTATTTCTTTACAATTTTTTTATATTCTGCAATTCAATTTTGCTGTAACATAATAATTCTGCAAATTTACATTTATTGCTACACAAATATTACATATTTTGCAATACTACACAATACTGTTAAACTATTTCTGCATATTTATAAATTCTGTTGTAATTGATAATTTGTCTTTATACACTCTTATATAATCTTGATTGATTGTTTAATTAAATCTGTTATCTTACATCATATCAATTTAGTCACTCTAATTCAGATCTTGATCACCAAATTAGCTTCCAAATACAAAAATAATTTTGTTAAGACTTCCGCTTTTACAATCCAAAAGGAATCCAAATCATTTTTAACAAGAGTATACAATTTACAAATGTAAAAAGGGAAAGATCATTTTTTAGCACTCTAATATATATATATATATCAATATGCATATATATTTTTGGGACCTATATGTTTTGTATGGATGCCCATCATATTCTACAAATTTTGCTTACACCGAAATTGGTTTGGAAGCTATAAATGCTACTTAACCATCACCTTCTTCTAATCTAGATTATCAACAATCTCTTCAATCCAAGGCCACCAAATGGGGACAAAATGTTGCATTTACAACCTATAAAAGTAATCCTACATCTTGTTTATATCATTCAGCATCTTTGGGCCCCTGGGTTCTTGATTCGAGAGCTTTTGATCACATAGTTTGTAACCATTTTTCATTTACTTGGTTTAATTGTTCTAATAGATCTCTTCCTACTATTACCCTAGCTTATGGGTCTAAAACTGTTGCCCAAAGTATTGGTCAAGCAAACCCCTTCATCCTTTATCACTATAATTCATTCTTTATATACCCGATGTCCTTCTTAATCTAATTTCTATTAGTTAACTCACATATTCCCCAAACTACGTTGTCACATTGTTGCTAATTCTTTTCTTATATAGGATCAAAGTATAGGGATGATGATTGGCACTAAGCATGAGTCACAGGGGCATTACTACATTTAGCCAATATCTCCAACAATTTATGCTACTACTAAATCTACTAATGTCATCCTAGTATAGGAAAACATTTGAAAGATAGTTCATAGTCTCCCTAATTTAGAATCTTCGAATTGTCAGTCATGTCAAGTTGGTAAGTATGTTCATAGTTTTTTTCCTAGTCAAACTCAAAGTAGAATCAAGTTTTTATATCATTCATTCTGATGTTTGGGGTCCTAGTCATGAAAGTTTAACTTTGGGTTTTTGATATTTTGTTGTTCTATTAATATTTCTCTTGTTGCATTAGGTTATATTTAATGAAAGATTGTTCTTAGTTATTTTCAATTTTCAAAACCTTTTGTTCTAAAATACATACTCAATCTAGTTCAAATATTTGCATACTTCAAAGTGATAATGCTTGAGAATATTTTTCTACATCATTTTTTTTCATTCATGTCATCAAAAGGCATTATTCATCAATCAATGTGGCCACACACTCCTTAACAAAATGGAGTTGCAAAAAGAAAAAATCATCATTTAATTAAAACTACAAGCACTCTTTTATTGCATGCAAATGCTCTCTTTCTTTTCTAGGGTGATACCATTCTCATTGATTTTTATTTGAATAATCACATGCCTTCTTCTATTTTGCAAAATCAAGTTCCACACTATATTATTTCCAATGGAATCCATGTATAAGCTTCCTCTTCATATCTTTGGGTCAACTTGTTTCATTGATCATATTTCACTTGGAAAAGATAAATTATCTATTAAGTCCATAAAGCGTATTTTTCTGGGGTACTCAAGATTGAAAAAAAGGGTACAAGTGTTATTCACCAATTTTGAATAAATGATTCACTTCTACTAATGTCACTTTCTTTGAAACTTCACCTTTCTTCCCTTTTTCAATAGAATTTATTTCAATGTTTGAGGTTTTATCTATTCCATTGTTTGATCCAATACATGTTTCTCCTTCATACTATAGGTCTCTTATCACTTATCAACAACATCCTTATCCAAATCAACATCAAGTCACTAAGGATGTACCTATTGACTCATCCCTTATTATAGCACCATCTCTGGCCTTTGATCCACCAAATAACCATGACAATCTCCCTATTTGACTTCAAAAAGATAACCACTCTACTCATTATTCATTCCCGGTCTATAAGTTTCTCAATTATCATTGTTTATCTACATTCCACCATGCATTTGTTTAGTCTTTATTTCTATTCCTAAAATTGTAAAGGAAGCTTTCTCTAACCCAGGGTGGCATCAAGCAATGCTTGATAAGATGGCAACCTTACATACCAATGATACTTAGGACTTGGTTTCTCTATCTTTTGACAAATCTTTAATCAAATGTCATCAAGTGTATACTTTTAAAACTGGTTCTGATGGGAAAATCGACTAATTGAAAGCACAACTAGTACCTAAAGGCTACACTCAAATTTTCATCATAGATTATGGGGACTTATTCTCTATAGTTGCAAAGATTGTTTTAGTTTGGCTTTTCTTGTCTATGGTTGTCATTCACCATTAGCTATTACATCAACTGGATATTAAAAATGCGTTCTTATATGGTGATCTTTAAAAAGAGGTATACATGGACCAACCTCTGAGGTTTGTTGCTTAGAGGGAAACACATCTAGTTTGTAGATTGAGGAAATCTTTGTATGGTCTCTAATAATCCCCATGAGTTTAGTTTGGAATTTAGTAAAGTCATCCTAGATTTTGGCATGGAGCAAAGTGAAGCTGATCATTCTATTTTTTATATACATTCCTCTAATTATGTCTACATATGTCTAATTGTTTATGTTGATGATATAATAATTACATGAAATGATTATGAAAGAATTGATCAACTTAAACAACATCTATTTCATCATTTCTAAACCAAGGATCTGGGAATGCATCAATATTTTCTTGGTATCAAGATGTATCAATCTTGTTTAGACATTTCTATTTGTCAAAGGGAATATGCTAGCTTTGCTATCATGTCTTCTTTAATTTTGATATTGAAAAAAAAAAATTATTTGATGTCATGATCTAACCATATACTTTAAGTGTTTGTTTATTTTGCAGATTTAAAGTTGATTTAGTGACATTGAAGATATCAAGAGAACCAACCTAGTTTTAGGGTTTATTGGTGTTTATAGGATCTTTTGTAAGTGTAATCTAATCAGTTTATTATCCAAATATTTTTCTAAAATAGCTAATCTAAGGCAGAAATAAACCAAATGAAATGATTTTAAATCAAATGTTTTCTATCTATATTTTCAAAGCAATCTCACAAGTTAAACTTTTATAAAAAATTATTTTTCACTTTGTGAATCGATTCATAAATCAATTCATAGAAGGAATCTTGTGGAATGTACTTGAATCGATTCCCAAATCAATTCATGAAGAAAAGTTTTTGAAAATGTTTTTACCCAAATATTTGAAAGCATTTTGAATTAATTAAGCAATCAATTCACAAATCTTTTTACACAGAGGGTTAATCAATTCATGCATCGATTTGGTCATGAATATTTTCATGATTTTCACAAGTTGAATCGATTCACAAATCGATTAGTCAGTTATTAGTTAGTTATAACCTCTACAAATCAATTCATGAATCGATTTAAGACTTAAAAATCATTTATTTTTAAATGTTGGTTACAACATCTATAAATACCCTCTCACTCTCATTTCAACAAAAGTTTTTCATATCATTCTCTATCACTTTGAGTGCACAAAATAAAGAAAGTTCTTATGTTTCATCTTATCTAACTTAGCCTCTCAAAAACACATTAGATTAATTGCTTGGATTAAATTTTATGAAGGTTATATAATTGGATGTTTAAGATTTTCATCACCAACTCTGATATTGTATTTCTTACTTTGTTCTTTGTTTCAAATTTCTAAGTTAATAGGAATTTGGTCTTTCATTTGCAATTTCTAGGTTGATAGAAATTGGAGATACAAAGGAAAAAGGTTAATCTTCCCTTTGCATCTTCTTTAGCTATGAGGTTAATTATAATTAGTTGAAGAGTGCATTGAATTCTTTGTAGATCTCTAGGTTATAAGGTTGATCATAGTATGAAGAGATAGAAGAATTATTGTATCTAGGCTAGGCAAGAGCCCAATGAAATCTTGTTGTAAACTAATTTTCAAAAGCTTGGTTTAAATCCTATGAATTGTAATAAAAGAGATCATCCAATTGAGAATTGATCCAATTGATGTAGACTTCATCTGCGGTTTCAAGTAAAGTTGAACCACTTTAAAACCCTAGTGTTTCTTGTTTATCTTTTATGCATTTTTGATTTATGCTATACTGTTGCATTGCATTTTGATATTTTGAATTCTGATTACTAAAATTCTATTAATTGATAAACTGAATTGTTCAATTTGATTAATTGATAATTGAATTCATAATAATATTAGTCACTACAATATATTCTTTATCTTTAAATAGAAATTTTATTGAAAAACCTTGTGTAATAAGAATCTAATCTCTTAGGAAAAAAAAAGTATACAATTTACAAACATAAAAAGGGCAAGATCTGAATTTTGGGACCCTCAAAATATGCTATTGACATCCTAAGTGAGGCATGTATGATGGACTCTAAACCTATTAATACCCTAGTGGATCCCAATATAAAGCTTTTGCCATATCAGGGGGAGCCTTTCACATACATAAGAAGATATTACGGGCTTACTAGAAAATTGATTTATCTAATAATCATTTGACCTAGTATTCTTTTATTACAAGCATTGTCAACCAATTCCTCAAATCACTTAGTTTATTGGGATGCTATGGCTCAAATTCTTATATATATATATATATATATATATATTAAAGGAAGCTTAGGCAAACTTTTACTATATGAGGACAAAGGATACACGTGGATTGTTAGCTACTTTGATGTTAGTTAGCCTGGCCCTCCAAGTGATCAACATTCCACTTCAGGTTATCATATTCTTATTGGAGGTAATCTCTTTATTTGGAAAGTAAAAAATAAAATGTGGTGGCAAGATCAAGTATAAAGCCCTAACATTAGCGACATGCCCATGGAACTCACATGTGATAATCAAGTTGTAACAACCCCTAAGGTTAACTTGACTAGATGTAAACATGTGTCTAGAAGGGTGGCCAGTTGACCATGGGCTTGGTCCTCAAAGGTTGAACCAGCTTATCGACTAATTGATGTCAAGTTAGATAAAAGCCAATGCATGACTTTGAGGTGACATAATCCAAATGCAGTCAGGCCATCAACTAGAGTTGAAACCCTATTGGGAAGAAGTCCTAGCATACCCTTAATCAAAAACTCAAATCCAAAGTAAAATAGTCAAATCAAATGTATATTCGATCTTCTTTTTATCTCATCTTTGAGTTATAATAATTTTTAATCGATTAATTCTTATGACAATAGATCTAGGCCTAAAACTAAAGGATAAGAAATTCCCTACATTTAGGTGCATGAAAATTCTACCATCTAGCTCCCTTTTCATATAAAGTAAATTACTCTAACCACCCCCGTACTTTGCCTAAATTACACAGACCCCCTTACACTTTCAAAATATACATATTATTCCATTTTGACTATGTTGTTGGGAATATTCAAGGAATATCATCTAATTTTAAATTATTTTCATTTCAATTATGAAATAACAATAGGACCTTTTTATTTATATAAATTTTAGACTAAATCATTTCATTTTTTACCCTAGTGCTCTACTTATTTTGCTCCTTTCTCTTAGATAGCTAAATCTCCATTGTTGAATGAGCCTCCATTGTAGCACCACACTCATTCATTAAGGTGCGAATTTATTTAGGGTTTTAGTTGTTCTTCATTTTACTTTATATTTATGTTTATTTGATCTTCCTTTGTATTGTTTATTCCAAGTTCTATGAATAGGGTTTTTAGGGGTTTTTTTTATTTTTTATTTTGTTAAGATTTTCTATTAATAGAGGATGAAATTTAAAATTTGAAAGAAGAGTTAATAAAGGATGAAATTTAGGGTTTTATTTAATCTGATTTTGTTATGATTTTGTGATAATTCGCTTCAATATTTTGGGTTTATTTTGATAATTTTCTGGTTAAGTTATTGATAAAGGTTGTGATAGCTACCTTTTTCTCTTATTAGGTTCTTTGCTAGGAAGATGCTAAAACCAAAGAGCAGTGCAAAGTAATGTGTTGAAGAGGCAAATGCCCTTCTCTTATGTGGTTTTTGATTCATGTGAAGGGCACCCATCTTGTTCAAAATACCATAGTAGGTAATATAGAAATGACACATCAGATTCAATAGACTTATATTGATCTTGTGATATAGCTATAATATGGAGGTAGATGGTTTCATTAAGGATATGACACTCATTGTTGAATATGTGGGTGATTTGGATTTCATTATGAGCCAAGAAAGTGATTATTGTGACAATGTGATAACCCTCTTTCTAGCAAAGGATCCTTCTAAATGTCTTGTCATCTACCCTGATAAGCACAGAAACATTGCTCTCTTCATTAATGGCATCAACAATTATAGTTTATAAGTTTGTCTCACTTGTTTCATTCTAGAGTCTTGACTTCCATATGAACATTGTTATGCCACCCACTTTGCATTCCCCTTATAAGATGGTTGGTATGCTCTTTAAAGAATTCAAATACATAAGATTCTATGTTTGGAAAATTCTCATATATTTTTATATGTTCAGTGGTTGTTTTCATTATTTAGGTTTATTGTGCTTGAAATTCATCCAAATTTGTGCAAGAAATGTAAAAGGAAGTATAAATGTAAGTCAGTGAGATACAATGTTAATGGTGAATGCAAGATTTTTTTGGTTGTTATTCATGAAAGGGGAGAGGCTTTATTATGAGTATAACAAATATGAAGATACATACCCTACTCATAATTTTGTCTACGTAGTCATAAATAACTCCTAGCAACCCTATATAACTAGGATACAAGTTTGGATCTCAATCCTATAAAATTAGGATACAATATTCATGGAAAAAGATTTTCATCAATTTCTTGTAATTCAAATTCATTTTCTTGCAAACTCAACAAGTTTTTCATCAATTGTTACCACGGGCAATTTATAATATAGAAATTGTCCAATTATGTGGCTTAGAGATGAATAAATTAGGAAATTTTCAATTTAGGCCATATCAAAGTATGAGCTAAGATATACAATTTGTTGTATTACAATTCAAAGACATTTAAAAATATTCTCAAACATGGCATTGGAAACAATGCAATTTGATCTTTATTTAATTTTATCTAATTATGAGCTATTGTTGCTTGCCTTTATATACTAGTTTTGCATGTGATATTGGTAAGTTCTACTTTGTATACAAACCCAGGCCTTGAGAGATGACGCATATGTATAGACTTGGAAGCAAATACTTCAAATGTGGACATCTCAGTTTCTTATATTTATGTGTGTGTGTGTGTCTTTGACATTGAAAATAATATATGAATGTGATCATAGTCAAAATCATAGTTAAGTCTTTTAGAATGGTTTTTGCAAATATTTGTAGCCAAAATCACACCCATTGTATAACCTATTCTTGTTTTTCTCTAATATGGAAATTTTAATAAAGCATAGTTGCCCACATTTGCATTTTTTTCACTAGCATCAGGCTTTCTATGTTGACACTAGCTAAAGACATCTACAATTTAAAACTCCATTGCAGTAAACAAACTTAAAACCATCAAATCAAAAATAAAGAACACAAAAAGGAATGGTGAAAGAAAGAAAGAAGAATGAGAGAATGTCTCACTATTTCTACTTAAGGAGTACATCTATTCAATGGGAAATTGAAGATAACATTTTGTACTAGCTAAAGGGTATTTCGAATATTAAAGGCTTAAAATTGGCACTTAACGCTTCAACAGCATCAGTTCAAATGAGAGTTATGTGCAGTGTATTTTTAAAGTGCAGGGGAGTTCCATATAATTTAAGCAAAGTACAAGGGATGTCAGAGTAATTTACTCTTTCATATAATGTATATTATTTTGAAATAAACCCAAATTATGTTGATGTGATTGAGAATATAGAATTAAGCCTAAAGATTTAAGTGGTATATACTACAAAGAATATGATTATGGGATTGAAGGAAAAATGAGATAACATCAAGCCTAAATAAATTTAATGAATATTGATGAAATTAGGATATTAGAAGGATTGTTAATAGGACTTAGAATTTAGTTAGTTATAAGAAATTGTATTCCTACATAATTACTTAAATTATTATTTGAATGATTGATTATGTGTAATGGATAAAAGGAATTGGAAAAGAATAATGGATACCAAGTTGGGGAATTCTTAGGAACCTAACTTCGCATGATCACATGAGCATAAATTTTCAAGTCTTTCTTTATGGATTTTCAAGGAAATTATTTAAAGTTTATTTTTTAAAACTCTAAACTTATGTTTCTCGAATAATTATTAAGATATGCAAAGAACCATGGAAAAGTATCATTTCTAAAATATATTATCAAATGTTTTGTTCTTATTTTATTTTATTTACATTGATATTTATTTAAATTCTATTTTCACTTTGTTACATTGAATTTGTATTTATCATTGATATTTTAAACATATATTAAGTTTCAAGGAAATAAAGTATTTTTTCAAGAAAATGTATTTAATTTTATAATTTGCATTTCATGAGCATTTAAGGGCATTTGGTTGGAGAATTTTAGGAGTAGGTAATGGAATCAGAAAATCAATACCCTTAGTATATGTTTGGTTCATATGTAGTAGAATCTATTATGGTTACTTAAACTTAACAAATTTCCCTTATGTAAATTTCTTCTCTCACTTAAGGTATTGGATTATGTTACCCTCTGGAAACAAAAAAAAACAATTATCTTTCTTTTATTTCCTTTTTTTACCTCGTGAAGCTCTCACCACCATTACTGTTATTGGCCATTACCCATCATCACCTTCTGCCACTAACCACTGTTTACGACCACTACCCACCACCACTACGACTATTGACCACTACCCACCACCACCTTCAGTTGTTGACCACTGCCCATCACCACCTTCCATTATTGACCACTGCACTTCCACCGTTGACCACCACCCACCTTCTGGTCTTGAGTATCACCTACCAGCACCACCACTATTGACCACCTCTTACCACCACCTTCTGCTATTGATTACCGCCCATCATGGCTACCATTGACTATCACCTACTACCACCTTCCACCATTGACACCATTGACTATCACCCACCACTACCACCTTTTGCCATTGACCACTATTCAACACCACTGCCATAATTGGCCATCACCCACCACCACCTTCCGCCATTGACCACCACCCAATACCACCACCATTATTGACCACTGCCCACCACTACCACCTTTCACCATTAACAACCACCCAATACCATTATTAATGTTAACCTCCACTTACCACCACTTATAACCATTCACCACTGCTTACCACCACTTTTCACCATTATTGACTATCACCCATTATCACTACCACTATTAATCATGATCCACCCTTACCTGCTGCCATTTACCACCATCTGTCACTATTTACTGTGATTAACTAACATTCACCATCACCTGTTATTATTGACCACTGCCCACCACCACCTATCACCTTTGACCATTAGCTACCGCCACTTATCATAATTAACCATTGCCCATTACCACTTACCATAATTAACCATCATCCACTACCATTTATTACTATTGACCACCATCCATCATTGTTAACCACCACCTAACCAAACAACAAGAATGGGAATCATAAGGAGTTTGATTTCATTCCTTAACTAAACCAAAGAAATCAAAAAGTAATCATTAACATTACCTTTACTCCTCCTTATTTGATTCTATTCCCTTTACATTTCCAGAAGTTAAACTAAACATCCCTTTAGTGTGCATAGAAAGGATAGGATATTAAAAGAAATTAGAAAGTCATAAGACAAAGGTAGTTAAAAGGAATCCAGTAAGAGATGTAAGAAATTGGAAAGACTCATATGTGTTTGTGTTTGAGAACTGGCATGTAAAGGTGAGGTCTGTAGGACTCATGGAACTATTTTATCATATGGCGATAGACTGCCTGTGATCATGGTATAGTGTAGGAAGGCACAAACTCAAGGACCTCTTATTAATGTCCCAAGGGACAAATTATTTAATCAACAGACATTGCTCTTCCATGACTCATCAAATGTTAATATAATTTGTTTGATTGGCTATTGAGTTAGTTCTTATAGTATATCTCCTAGTTGATCAACTGATTCCATGGCTAACATTGAGAGGAGTCACTATATATAGTACTACGTTAGTTAACCATAAGGGTTCCACCTTATGCTACCTCATGATAGCCTTTAGACTGCTGGTAATCTAAATTATTAGATGTATGATATGAATGAATTATTTTAAGATATGATTATAGATCGTAAGTGAGGAAAGAAAAACAAGATTAAAAGGAAATATTGGAGATGTATGAGTTATATGAATTATATATATATTTATATATCTATTTCTTATATGGATTATATTTTTGTGTATGGCCAAAAACATTTTCAACCTAAAACTAAGTTAGCTTTTTATGTTCATTGAGTACTCAGTTGTACTCATCTCATTCATTGGCATTTCTAGGTCAATAAATTTATGGAAGTTATCTCATATAGGAGATGCTTTAAAGATTGCATGTGATCAATATCGGATGTATGGACCTTTTAACATATTTTTAGTGGTTATTATTCATCTAGCCAGACAAGAAATCCTGATTTATGGACTATGATTTTTAGGAGAGAATTTACTTATTTTGAAGAAATTAGAGATTATTTATTTGAAAATGATTTTATGAAAAATTTTACATATCATGAGTTAGAGATTAAAGGCCCAAAGTCATATTTTCCACATCATTTTCATGATTTTAATTTCTAAGAGGATTTTTAGAAAGGAATTGCCCATAGGTTCATAAGTCACCACTTGGTCATTTATGCGAATCGCATTCTCGAATTTTTGGATGTGACATAATTAGCATTGCACATTACATCAGATCTCATTTTCCATTAAAGAATCATGCATATTGATTCACTTCATTAGGGAAAAGGTCATCTTAAAAGAAATCAACACCACATTTGTGAACTCTAATGATCAATTATCTGATGTGTTCACAAAATCCCTCTGAGGTCCAGGAATAAGTTACATATGTGACAAACTTAGTGTGTATGACACATATGCCCTATCTTAAGAGGGAGTGTAGAATGAAGTTAGAGTTATGTTAGGAAAGTATTCTTGTTTATATTAGGAAATGATATAGGTTGTATTTAGACAATTCTAATTGATTTCCTAGGATAGTTTAGATTTGATTGTTTCTAATTGATTGTAGTTTTCTCTTGTATTCCTATGCATAAATATAGATCAAAGGCTGAGCAAATTGATTAAGAAATTCTAGCAATTTCAAGTCTTCATCTACTCAAATACCTCAATTTTGATTGGCTCTATATTGCCAAAAGTAGCTAGTTTTTGAAAATTGAAGCTCTTTACCTTGTGAACCAAAAAAAGAAAAACTTAGAAATTGTCATGAATTTTCTATATTAATCTATGTAAAATGATGGAATTGTAAGAAGCATGTATGGGCAAATTATTGCCTATCATACCATAATGACAAATTCCCTCATGATGAATCTGCCCTTCAAAGTTTTGGTATATGAAATAATTCTCAAGTTTGCTCCATGAATCCTATGTGTTAAGAAGAATTTTCTTCATGTTTTACTTTTTCCTCCTTGCAACATACTCTTTTCTAGACATTGGATTTTAGATATGTAGATGCTTGAAAAAAAATTTATCTCCTTATGCCATTGATATATACTCATCCTCGTATTGACAACAAAAGAAAAATAGATAAATGATCAAACATTTACTCGTAAAAATTATATGGCAAATTACTTAAGCCTTCACTAATATATTTCTTCTTCTCATGAATTACTCTCTATTTTAAGTTGGTATTAGAGCAAATTTTGATTTTGTATCTGTTTTTTTTTTCTTTGCTATTAGTTGTATGTTATTCTTGTTTACCCTCTCATCTCTTTGGCAAAGTGCATCACTCTAGTTCATTATTGCAATCCTCCCAACATCAATTTTTTTAATCCATAATTTCAATACTATTCATGTAACACTATTCACAGGTGTATTCCTCACATAGTACTATTCATGCAACAAGGATTTTCTCTTTTAAAGGTGGTATTTTTCCCTTTTTAAAGTATAGACAACCCAAGAAATTTTAAACCTTTTTTCTATAAAAAAAAATCAAGTATCATTGATGATTTTGATTAAAAGAAATTTCTTCAATTCAAGCAATTCAAGGTAGCCAAATAAGCTTAGTCATGATTTGCTCCAACTGTACAAATGGCTAAATTTGTTGGTTTTTCCCCATCCACACTTATTGGTTTACAAATACTTGATTCCAGAACTTCCGATCATATAGCTGGTAATCGATCACTCCTTACCCACATTCAATGTTTAGATTCTCTTCCTATAGTAACTTTGTTGATAGATCTATGGCTAAACCTCTTTCAAAGATGCCTTTAAATTCAATTCTTTACATGCCAAGGTGTCCATTCAATTAATTTCCATAAGACAACTGACACACACACACTAAATTATTTTGTTACTTTTCTTTCTAATTTCTTTGTTGTACAGGATCAAGACACAGGACAAATGATTAGTATAAGACATGAGTCATAAGGACTATACTACCTTTAACTCACATCTATAGTGGCTTGCCCTATTGTTGATTCTCTTGAGTTGATTCACTTTCTTTGAGAAGTCTCCATTATTCAAATCTTCAATTGACTCTGCTTCTATTTCTAAGGTCTTGTTGATCCCATATTTTGATCCTTCAATAGTTGTGAATGTTAATGCACTTGTGTCTCAAGAGGATCCACCTCTCATCACTAATTAGCATCATCCTTGGCTTGCTCAAATTGAAAGTCATGAAGATTTGCCAGTTGATTCACACTCTACACCATCGACTCTACCTACCATGGACCAAGTTGCCTCATCAGATAACCTTCCTATTGCACTTTGAAAAGGTACTCGCTCAACTCATAATCCATATCCCATTTATACATACCTGAGTTATCACTGTTTATATGTACCACCATACTTTTGTGTCTGCCTTGTCTTCTATTTCTATACCTAAGACAGTGTAGAAAGCATTGTCCTATTCAGGTTAGTGTCAAGTTCTGATTAATGAAATGTCTTCCTTACATTTTAGTGGCACACAGGATCTTATTCCTTTATCTTAGGGTAAATCCATAGTGGGATGCCATTGGGTTTTTATAGTAAAACTTGGCCTTGATAGACAAATTGATCATTTGAAAGCTTGTCATGTGGCTAAAGGTTATACTCAGATTTTTTTACCTTGATACACTGATACTTTCTCTCCAGTTACTAAGATTGCTTATATGCATCTATTTTTATCCATGATTGCCATTCAACATTAGCCTCTTCATCAATTAAACATTAAAAATGCTTTCCTACATGGTGATCTATAAGATGGAGTATACATGGAGCAACCACCAAGATTTGTTACTCAAGGGGAATCTAGACTAGTATGCCATCTGTGCAAGTCTTTGTATAAACTAAAACAATCTCGTCAAGCTTGGTTTGGAAGGTTTAGTCAAGTTGTTCAAGCTTTTGGTATAACTCAAAATATATCTGACCACTTAGTTTTCTACCAAAATTCTTCATAACAACTTTACATATTCTTGTGGTCTATGTTGATGATATAGTGATAACAAAGAGTGATTAGACAAGAATTAACCACTCGAAACAACACTTGTTTCAACACTACCAAACCAAAGATTTGGGAAAGTTGCACTATTTTCTTGGAATTGAAGTAGCTTAGTCAAGAGATGGTGTTGTTATTTCTCAGAGGAATTATGCTTTGGACATCTTAGAAGAAACAAGGATGTTAAATTGTAAATATGTAGATACTCTGATGTATCGTATTGTTAAACTTCTATCAGATTAAGGAGAGTTGTATTTAGACCCAAGGAGGTATCGTAGACTTATCGGGAAATTGAACTACCTACAATCACTAGACCTGACATCTCCTTTGTAATTAGTATGGTTTGCCAGTTTTTGAATCCTTCTAATGATGTTCACTGGGATGCCGTGATTTGAATAATAAGATACATTAAGGGAGCACATGGGAAAGGATTGTTTTATGAAGACAAAAGAAATATTGAAATTGTCGAATACATAGATTCAAATGGATAAAGTCTCCAATTGATAATTGTTCCACTTTAGGATATTGTGTCCTTGTTGGAGGAAATCTGATCTCTTGAAAAAGTATAAAGCAAACAATAGTTGCAAAATCAAGTGTTGAGATTGAATATCATTTTATAGCTCTAGTCACTTGTAAATTGATATGGCTAAAACAATTGATGCAAGAGTTGTAATTTTGTGAAATGAGACTTGAGAAGCTCATATGTGATAATCAAGCAATTTTGAAAAATTGTATCTAATCCAATCTTTATGAAAGAATTAAACACATAAAAATTGATTGTCGCTTTGTTTGTGAAGTTATGTCAGGAGATATTGTGATAACCTTCATTAATTCTAATGATTAATTGATAAACATTTTTACTAAATCTCTTCAAAGAGCAGATTACATAAGTAACAAGCTTCGTGCATATGATATATATGCTCTAGCTTGGAGGGAAATATTGAATAATTAGCTGATATTTAGGAACTAATTATAGGTCTAATTGTAGCATGGAGAATCACGTTTATATTAAGAGATTATTGTAGACTAATTCTATGCTGATGCCTGCAAGCAATAAACAATAAGGAAAAAACAATTTATGCCTGCTTTGACTACGATTGGAACTATGGTACCAAGAGTTTACAATCATCACAATTCAGAACTCCAATTACACAAAAAATGCATCTTAATGTACAGAAAAAACAATACACAGCTTCGCTTATGTAGTACATGACAAGCAAAACAAGCATGAATTAATCTAATATATAACCAAAATTGCAATAGGCACCTAAGTAACGATGTCTATATGCTAGTAGTTAGCATTAAAGATAATTATAACAACAATATTAATGGGTGCAACTTTGAAAATGAAGTACAAATAACAACCGTTTGTTAATCACAAAAACAGCATATAGAACCATGAAAGAGCTAATCAGAGCAATATAACGCATTCCCAGTCCCTTTGCAAACATTCTAAATTTATCTCTAGGATGAAGTCATGAATTTTAGGTTAAAATGAAGTAACAAACATATTATCCCACATTGGATACCCGAACTATGATTGCTTTTTAAGCATCCTCTGCAGATCCGATGTTCAAGGAAAAAAAAAAAATTTATCCTCTCCGTCATACTGACACATTGCCAGAATCAATAACTCAAGCATATATCAAACATTCTTCCTATGTAAATTTAATCATGTCGGTCTTTCCTTGTAACCAAAGTGATGTGATTCCTTTAACCTAATAACCCATAACTCCAATTCTTGAGAATTCTGGAGACATTTTCTATTCCCTTCATCAATGAGATTCATGACCGCTTGAACCAGCTTCTTCATGATTCTTAGAACAAGACCCACCATCACTGTGATCATGGCAATGTTTATTTGAGTGATGAGGCCCATCATCTTCGTCGCTAT
>JANHAO010011088.1:0-17208 GCA_026873985.1 Saraca asoca | reverse complement strand
TCCAAAAGCATCAAACCTGTCATAGAATTTTCAAATCTGAAGGCAAACCCAAGCTAAAAATGAAAACTGAGGCAAATAGAAGCTGAAAACTTGGATAAAACTCAGGAAGTGCCATACCTTCAAGCTGATTCTTTTGATCTTTTCATATTGTTTACCACAATTAGCCACCATGGCCAAAAATCCATGGGCCCCAACCAACATCCCACCTACAAAGATACCCATATCATACCATATGGCTCCAAAATTCCTTCTAAATGGCATTAAAAAAAACAAAAAAGGAAGAAGAAGAAGAAGAAGAAGAATGATAGAAGAAAATATACAAAACGAACACTTCAAGAGGCAGTACCCAAACATAAAGGGTGGGGCAAGGCACACTATACCTATTGGACATTTCAACAAACAACTTGTAATAAAATCATTCATAACATCCATACATGAGTTACACAGCATTAAGAAGGTCACGTTACACACACACACACATACACACATATAATAGAAAAAATTGACATAAACAACTAACAGATGACCTAGAAAGTCATAATCATGTGTACAATTAGATATTATTTTTTATTCTTTCATTGCATTTTGCTTTACTGAACCAGATTGATGTGTACTAAGAAACCCATCCTTTATGTTTTAAAGTGGCCCCACTTAAAACAATTTTCTATTGAACTCAGATAGAACCGCCTATATACAATGGATGTGTGTCCTTCAAGCAGGCTTGGGCGCTTATGGTTGGAGTGTAATGCTAGAGTGTTTTAGTATACATTTCTTCTCTCACAGGGACAGAGTTGAACTCTTGGCATCTTCATGGGTTTAACTGAATTATCTAAAGAAGTGACTCCCATGGATTTGCCAAGGGATTGGAAATCTTAGCATTGTTTAAAGGACACTACAAAAAAATTATAAAATATTATTTCACCTACATAAAAAATTCCTAAAAAAAAAAAAACTATAGCAATAAAAACTATAGGCATAAACCCATTACAGCACTTCAAAATAGAATTGCTAAGCTTCTCAAGATAATTGCATATAGTAAGCATCAATAAATCACCAAAATAGCGCAAAACTTAAATATAAAAGAAATTAGAACCTTTTCACCCATCATACACTAGAGGCAAACCCATTGGCCTAAGTCATGAGATATTCGATTTGCATACTACATTACTGTATTAAGTACAAATGACAATAAAATCTATAAAAATTCTGTCTATAATTTGTATAATGTCAGTCCCTGGACATACTACATTATTTATCACTTTTTTTTTTTTTGGTTGAATAAAAGAGTTGCCACGTACTTAGTCACCCCAAACATTGAACAAATTTATTAGCAAATAATCAGCCGTTCAGTCCTTGTTTAAGAAAAGCAAGAAACAGAACTATAAATAAAAACATTTAAAAAAAATGGGGAAATTCAAATTGAAATTTCATCAAACAACCATAACATAGTTAACCGAAAATGTTAAAAAACCTCCAAAAAAAATTATTTCAATTCAAAAACATCATAAAAAAAAAAAAGTAACAAAGTACTAAATCTACCATCAAGAACAAAAATTAGAAAAATTTAATAAATATCAACAAAAACGATAAAAAATCAACAATACTTGAATCAGCAAAATTATTGATTCAAACTATCAAATTCAAAATCAAATAATTTTAACAAAAACAGCAAAGTTACGGATTCTAACCAGAGTTTTTGGCTCAGAGACGAAACGAAGGAGCTTCCGGAGAGAAGTTAGCACGGCTCACATGGACATGGAACATGGTGGTTTCCAGCGGCGAAGGCTCGACGGACCAGCTTGATCTGGAGAAGAATGGTGGGAGGTAACGGAAGCTTCAAGAGAGACGGCGAGAAATTTGGAAGCAGGGAGCGCCGGAAACAGAGACAAAGAGAGCAAGAGCCAGAGAGAGAAAGAGCTGAACGCAAAAACCCCGAAGGAAGATAAGTGAGAAACAAACACAGAGCGAGAAACGCAAAAACGCAGAAGGAAGATTAGTGAGAGAGAGAGAAAGCAACACGCAGAAGCCCAAAAACAAAAAAGAAAACAGTGGGCCTGCGCTAAATGTGATTTATTTATTGGGTCATCCTTTGTTTACATCACCAAGGGGAACCCTTTTGTCCAAGAGCCCATTGACGTTACAGGCCCTAGATGCGATACAAGGCCTTCTTTGCTGAAGAAACATAAAATAAATGGGCCTGGATTGCTGATACCTCTAATTTTGGGTATTACTTATTGTTTGCATAGTCTTTTATATCCATAGAGGGAAAAAGGGCAGTAAAAGGTTATTATTAGATTCATCGCATAACGCAGCTCATATTGTTGTTCTAAGATGAATACTTATTCCCTTGCATCCTTAAATTTGACTCTTTTAAAGGTACAGGATATATGTTTCAGAGGAAAAATAGATTATTATGATGTAGATAATTATAAATTTAAAATTTATTTTTAAATTATTTATTATTTATTATATTTCAATTTTTTTTTTATCGATAACTATAATAATTCATTTTATTCTTTAAATTAAAAGGAATCCAATTTCTTTATCATTTTATCTATACCTTCGCGTATGCATGCAGGTGATATTTAAAATTGTGGATTTTATCTGCATATAAAAGCATATAGATAAAAAGGTGAGAATCAAAATAGGCAAAATAGTATTCTTTATTTTTTTACAATACAATAAAGTTGATGACAAGTTTATCTATATTTATTAGCTCCTACATATCACAGCCAAAAATGGAATCATGAGAAGCATTTGCTTGGGTTAGAACCTCCCATCCGCAAAAAAGAAAAGAAATTAAAATTCAATTTATTAAATAATTTTATATATAAGTTTATTTTGAAATAATTAAATCTCATTTTTCTGTAGTTAAAAACGGCCATTATTGAACTTCGAAGAAAAGCCAAAGTTCATCGATTTAAAATACTATAACTTCACATTAGTCATGGCTGCCACAAATAACTTGAGGGTGGCTAATTTGGACATGTTTACAGAATAAGTTTTACATAAACTCATCTTTTCTTCTTTTTACAATTTATTGCATTGTGCACATGACTCTGAAATTGTTTTTTAGTTGCCCAAGTGATAATCTTCAAGTCCATTATTATTTCAAGGAATGTTGACTGAGAGTAGGGAAATAGCGGCTAAAATACTATCAAGAATGACGACGGATCCAAGGGGACCGGGGTGGATACAGTCCAACTCCAACCTTGTATATTCTTGCAAATTTTAAAGTTAAATAGTATGTTGATTTTGTAGCTATGTATTCGATCAAGAAAAGTGAGTTAGTTTTAGAATTTTATAATCTTAAAATATTTTTCTAAAAATCCCATTTTAGTTTTAGCAAAATCAGCAAAATTTCTTGGAAACAAGAAATGTGCAATCATATAAAAATTTGAGAGAAAATCGTAAGCATAATATCAACTATCCAAAAAAATTATGAGCAACAATAAACCTTAACAAAATAAAATACAGAATGTAAAAGAATAAGGATAGAGAGATTTAAATACTGATTTATAGTGATTTTCCCTTAAAAAATTATTTTCAAGACATACATTCACTTTCAAACTTTCAACTAAACTCAAATCCACCACAATAACAATGTTGCAAATTTAGACCGACACTTGAAGAAATCAATACAACGATTACTCAACCATAATTGTAAGCCCTTTGAAATTCTCACTCAAAAAACAAAAAAGAAAGAGCTCAACTATTTTTTTACATTAGGTAGCTTGACCCTAGGATATTCAGTAGTGTTTGATATAAAAATAAGAGAAATTGCAAGAACTTAATGGTTCAAATTGCAAAATTGAAGCACTAAAGGATTAGATTTACTCAAATTTAGCTCTAGTTGAAGAGATTAAGTAAAGAATTAAAGAACAGATGAATTGAGAAGTGTTTGCCTCTTGGAAGTTAGATTTTTACACTAAGAAAAAGTGTAAAATGAGTATTTATAGTAATTAATAATGCACATTGAAAAATTGAATGTTATTTGAAAATTTTACCCCTATGATCATAATTGTGATCATGATTATGAATTCAAATTTGAAATTCCAATCAGAATCACAAAAAACAGTTTGAAGTTTTCATTAGAATTGCAAAATCAAGATATAAAAAGTCTGGTTCAAATTACAGAAAAATAACACAAAATCTGATTTGAATCGCCGAAAGTTGCAAAGTTTCTGCCAATCCTGAGATGCTTGCAATTATAATCATAAAAGCATGTGCAAAGTCCCGATTCCTATCACCAAGCAAATTTTCTTACCTTGTTCTCGTGATCATGATTATAAAATCAGTGCAAATAATCTGACTTGAATCACAAGCCTAGAGAATGAAAAATAAATTTTGACAAAAAAATCATTTTAAACCTTATAATCCAATCCAAAAACATAATTCCAAACTACAAAAATATGACAAATCATTTAAAAATATATAAGAATCTTTTTGAAAAAAATTTCAAAAACTTTATAAACAAAACCTTAAGGCAAACCTTCCAAAACAAAGTTCCAAAATTTGAGCTAAACTTTAATAAACCTAAACCTTTACAAATTTACTGAGCAAGGCCTAATCTAAGTCTTCAACCAGAATTCCTAAGTCATCTAGGATTGATCAACTAAAATTAAACCAAATAAACTTAACTAAAATTGTTTGTTGTCATCAAAACAAAAAATTTGCTCAATTTGGAAAATAGCGACTAAAGTTAACAATCTCCCTCTTTTTTATGATAACAAATAATTTTGGGGTTAGAAAAGAATTAATTGACAATTGAAAACTAATAACACATTTAAGTAAAAGAAGATCAAGGCTCTCCCTTAAAATAACAATCCTCCCCTTATAAGAATGCAAAACAAATATAGCACACAAATTCCCAAAATACATAATACTTCCTTTTTTGACATATCAAAAAAGAATAAACCAAAAGGCAAAAAAAAAATAGCCAGAAAACAAGAATCATATTTAAATGATCAAAATATCCATAAGCATCCATAAACATCCAGAAAAAATCCAAAAATTAGAGTGATAAAAGATAAATCCAGCAAAGCTAAAAGCAAGATTTAAAGGGGAAAGGAACCAAGGGAACAATCTAAACATCAGGAGTAACCGTATTTTGAATCTTATTCAGCTATGCCTTTATGTTATTCAACCATACATGAAGGTCTCTAATCTTCACATTCATGTTTACTTTAATGGAATCAAACCTTTTGTTAATCTACAAATGTGATTGCTCCATGGTCCTAAAAAATTGAGTTTGCTAAAGCTATAATGGCCATAATCAGGTCAGTGTCTCATTTTGAAAGTTATCTAATCTAGAATCGAAACCTGGGCCAAAACCAGATTCAAAATATCTCTTAAACACTGAACCATCCTGCCTGGCCCACCTTCCATTTAAAAATTTGAGTTGTATTTGATGATAGAGTCATTTTTATTCAGCAGAATAAACTATCCACCTTATCTATTTCTTTTTCTAATGACAAATGAACTTTGAAATAGGAAAAGACTTAATGAGAACCATTTTGTAGGGTAAGAGGCTTAGATCTAACTTTGTGAAGAAAGTGCCCATGTAGGACAAGATTAGGTATGAAATGTTGATTTCTAATCCAATCTTCGTAGTCCACATCAGAAATAGCTTATCTTCTACAATGTTAGTGGCATTAATGTGATGAGAAAGAATGGTCTTGACAATAGCGTAGTGAAAGAAATGATCATCCACTAACAAACTAATAACATAAGTTTCCTAGTAGCAAAAATGGGTATGGAGTTTAGAAAAAGTAGCTTGAACACCTCTTCTTTTGAGTAATCAACCTCATCTTTGCTAGAGATAAAACTTGGCCCTTGTTCTATATCAAAAAGTTTGCATAGGATTTCCACATCTAGATTAAAAGATTTCCTCATCATAGATGTAGGCAACTTTCCATTAGCTATACCTAGGTTAGTATAGAACATCCTAACCAACCTAAAGTAACATTTAGCACTAAATGGTGCAAACTTCAGCAACTTGTATTTATCTAGCAGAGCATATAATTCTAAATGACTTTCCTTCAGAAATTTTCTATCCTAACATCTAAGAGGTGAAATACATTTTTCCTTGAATAGCATACCTCTCATAGGATTCCTCATTGGGAAAAAATTTTTGTTTTTCAATGGCTACATCCATTTGACATGCTCATTTATCACCAACAACCTTTCTTCTCTTAGAACCAGAGGCAAAATAGTTAGTCATGATGGATTATGAAAAGAAAAAATTTGTAAGAAATTTGACGATTTAATAAGTTAGATTTAAAGGAAATAGGTTGGAAAGTGATTTGGTAAAGAATGATTTGAGTTTAATCATTGAAATTTGATGAAAATAAGGAGAGAAGGTGGTAAGGTTTAAGAGAGGGTGACTAGGGTTTAAGAGAACTTTAAAATGCTATTTTGGAAATTGCTTACAAGGTATACATATTTCTACTTACAATCAAAATATTGATTAAAATCATGAGATCAGAAATGGTTAACCAATTCTAATCGCGATCATAATTACGAATGCATGATTGAACAATCTCATCATTGATTTGAATCGCAATCAAAACCATAAACCTAGCCAAGCAACCCGAAAGAATGCAAAAACTTCTTATTCAAATCACAAAATGAACTAGAATTGGCAATTTTAATCACAACCTACTAGAAATCACCAAAACTTCAAATTTTTCAACACTTCCCAAAAAATAAATAATGAACACTGATCTTTAAACCCTAAATAACATGGAAAGTCAACAAAGGTTAACAAGGCACTTGTAAAAACATGACAAATAAAAAGAATCAAATCAAATAAGCTCATTTTTTAAAGGATTTAACATGCCAAATTCTTTTCTTATAAAAGCAAATCAATTTTCATAAAAAGGTTTAGCAAACATGTCAATAAGTTGAAAATCGGCTTGAACAAATTTAAGGGCAATGTCTCCCCTTTAAACATGATCTCTTACAAAATGATGTCTTATCTTTATATGTTTAATTCTTGACTACATAATAAGATTTTTGTTGAGGTTAATGGCATCTGTATTATCACACTTAATCAAATTTTTCTTGAAATTCAAATCATAGTTCAATAATTGTTATCTCATCTAAAGGATTTGAGCGTAACAACTATCGATAGCTTTATATTCAACTTCAATAGTGGACAAAGTTACAATCTTTTGCTTTTTACTATGCTATGAGATTAGAGAGTGGCCAAGAAATTGACATGTTCCACTAATGCTCTTTCAATCCGTTCTACTTCTAGTGAAGTTATCATCAGAATAACCTACCAAACTGGTAGAGTTTGCTTTAAGATACTACAAACCCATGTGAAGTGTGCCTATAAGGTATCTAAGAATTCCTTTAACAACAATCAAGAGTGGTTCCTTAAGATTAGATTGGAACATTGTACACATACACACATTAAACATAATATCAAGTTTACTTACAATGAGATAAAGCAAACTACCTATCATGCTTCTATGCATAGTGAAATTAATTTTCTTACCTCTTTCATCAAGATTAAGCTTTATGGAGGGAAATCTTTTCAGTAATTCTTTTATGTATTTTATTTAGCTAATGAAAATTCTATCCTTTGATTGCTTGATTTGAAAACTAAAGAAATAGTTGAGCTTACCCATCATTGACATTTCAAATTCACCTTGCATAATTTCATCTAATGTCATTAACATATATTTGCACTAAGAGAATATCATTCCCTTTATGCTTTATAACTAATATGATGTCAACATTGCCTCCTGAAAAATCATTTTTCAAAAGAAATTTGCTCGGGCACTCATATCAAGCTTTGAGAGCTTGTTTAAGGCTGTAAAGGGCCTTTTTAAGCTTAAAAACATGGTTTGGATAGAGGTGGTTTCAAGATCTAGAGGTTGTTCAACATAAAACTCTTCTATAATTAAACTATTAAAAAAGGCACTTTTAACATCCATTTGATAAAGTTTAAAACCCTTAATGCAAGCATATACTAATAACATTCTTATAGCTTCTAATCTTGCTATCAACGTATAAGTTTCTTTGAAATCAATGTCTTCCTCTTAGTTATAGCCTTTAGCAACCAATCAAGCTTTGTTTCTCACTATAAAGCCATTTTCTATCAAGTTTGTTCCTAAAATCCATTTAGTTCTTACAATATCCAAACTTGGTTTCTTTCAGATTCATTTAATTCTTCTTGCATTGCTAAGAACCAATGTTCTTCACTTATAGCATCATCAATAGATTTAGATTCAAACTGAGATAGAAAAGCTAAATGATCGCAAATATTCCTTAAAGTATTATGAGTTACACTTTATGTCAAATACCAATTATTTGCTCCTTCAGATATTTCCACAATTTTTCAAGTTTTTTTAAGGTTGCGAGGCAGCACAATATCCAAATTCATTAAGGGAGAAGCTACTTCATTTTCTGTATCCTCCTTTTCTCATTTTTTTCTCAACTCTTTCTTAAAGTTCATTTAACTCTTTTTTAAGAAGCCAAGAGTCTACTTGCTCATCATCATCATAATTTCTGTAAACACTTGGAGTAGACTCATCAAATACAATATGGATGGATTCTTCTATTTATAAAGTTCTCTTGTCATACACTCGAAAAGCTTTGCTCATAAAAGAATACCCAATAAATAATGCTTCATCAAATTTGGCATTAAATTTACCTAGGTTGTCTTTCCCATTATTATACATAAAACATTTGCAACCAAAAACTCAAAAATGCAACATATTAGGCTTTCTTCCAAAATATAGTTCATAGATATTTTCTTAAGAATTGACCTTATCAAGACACGATTCATAACACAACATGTAGTATTAACCGCATCCACCCAGAATGACTTTGGAAGAACATTGTCCTTAAGCATGATCCTAGTCATTTCTTCTAAGCATCTATTCTTCCTCTCAACAACTTCATTTTGTTAAGGGGTTCTAGACACATAGAAAGAGCAAGCAACCTTACTTGGAGACCAAGTTAATCAATATGCTCTTTAATTCCAAGCTTAACTATAAAATGAGAGTTAGACTTTACTTTAAAACACACAAGCATACCTTTCTCTATAAGAAGGCTTCTCTCTCTAAATTCGCTCATCTTCTTCTAAGTTTTTCACTTGCTAATCTACACCTTGAGAGTGTGAGAAAAATTATAGTCTCTATGAGAGAAAATATTTCTAATTCTTGAGTATTTTGTAAGGTTCACTAGCTAAGGGTTAAGAGTGAGTGAAGCACTTATAAAGACCTTGTAGTTAGAAATTATGCCTTGGTATAAGGCTAAAAAAATCCTCACAACTAGGATTGCTTGAGTCTTTAAAAGGTCAAGTGGAAAAGATTATAAACGCTATCAAAAGAAAAAATGTTAGTAGATAACTTTTAAGGTGTTTGTTGCCTTTAAGAGAGAAGAATAGATGCAAAGATATAGTTTTCTCTTTAGACCATCAAACCTCTATAAATCGGTGTTATCAATATCTTTTCCTACTCTTTTATTTTTCAAGTAATTTAACTTGTTTATATTCATTTTCCATATATTTGATCTTTCATACAATTATTTAATTGCTCTTTTTAATAGGAAAAATTTTTTAAATATAAACTTTTAATTTTTAAAACACCTATTCACCTTCTCTTGGTGTATTTGTCTTATTAATTGGTATAGAGCTTTATCTTTGTTGTTAAAGCTTAATCACTTTTAAGTAAATGTCTTGTAGGAATAGGATGGACAACCTTGGATCATCTTATAGACAAGAAGGGCATTCTACATCTAGACCACTATTGTTTGATGGTACCAATCATGACTATCGAAAAAATTAGATGATTATTTTCCTTCAAGTCATTGATGATGACATGTGAAAAATTATTGAAGAATGGTCAACCAACTTAATGAAAGAGGAAGGTGGACAACAAGGACAAAAACCAAAAAGTAAGTAGAGTGAAGCTGAAAAGAAAAAACGTAATATCCATGCCAAAGTCAAAAATGTTATCATATGTGTATGTATGTGTGTGTGTTTTGATATATGTATATTATATTGAATAAAACCCTTAAAATATAATTGTGCATAAATTAATTATAATTGGGATTGTAAGTATAAGATGATTTATACATATAACTGTATTTCTAAATAACCCTAGTTGTAGAATTATTGAGAAAACAAAATATCAATAATTCATGACTAAACCAGCATATGTCATCTCACATTCTTCTAGGAGAATGCAATGATCTCATACATTATAAATATGTTGATATCTGGATGAGACATATAGGTATATGTTACAGAACATATAACTGGATTGAACCGTCATGAGAAACCATATAGAATGTTACCATGTGTCAATGGACTTCTAATATGAAAGGTAGTGTAAATAATTCTCAGACTTGAGATCAACACAATACCTTATATATCAATAATTGTTAAGTGCATTATGAAATACATGAAGGTAGTGATTAATCAAGAAAGAATTCATCCTCCTTAGTAATAATGAAAGATATTCATAAGATATTTTGACACTTATGCTATGATATAAAAACATAAGCATGTGTATTGATTTATACATAAAAGGAGTTTTATGTATAATTAATTATGAGATAGCACATAATCAAACATGCACTTATAATTGCACGTTCAAATTAGGGTTGACACTTGAACTATACTCTAAGTCTAATTTGAATATCAAAAGATAAAGGGATTTAATTACATGGTAAAATCTTTTCATGAAAGGTTTTAATTTTCACAAATCTATTCCTAGTATTTGGATAGTCATAATGCTTTGCTAGAAATCAATCATGATCTATGAATTTATTTAAACAATTTTAGGAAAATTGTGCTTGAAATAAAAAGGGTTTTAATTCAATTAAGCTTATAGAAGCTTGTAAATAAATTTATTGACAATATGCATGGAAACCTAATAAGTCACACACAATAAAATCTTTTTGATTCCAAGTCAAAGGAAAAGTTAAAATGCAAAATATTTTGAATTCAAGTATTGAATTAGTGAGCATCTTGAAATTTTGAAATGATTAATTAAGTGTTTTGATATAATTAGAAGTGTTAATTAATTAATAAGTTAATAATTCTAATAGAGATTACAATTATTAATTATAGCAAATCTTCAATATTGATAGTTAAATATAGTAAGAACATTTATACTAACTCTAGAAGAGATATTAAATGGATAATTCGTTTCTCATTTAGAAAATCGTATTAATTAATGAATTTAAAAAATTTGAGTATTATTGTATAAGAGAGTTTATGAGTTTGGACTCATAGTTTGGCTAATTAGACACATAAGTGGGCATAAGAGGGCTAATGAATTTGGACTCATTAACGAGTATAGACTCTTTAGGCCAAGAGGGCAGCACACATGCCTAGAGTATCAACTCTAGTTGTGCATTCCATCCACTTGGAAAAGTAGACGGCATAAGTAAGGAAAACCTTAGCTTATGCGCTACTCTTGCTTGCTCCCCACTCTTGCTTGTGTTCCAATCTCTTCTATTTAAAGGAGTGAGATGCCAATCCTAGAACATAAGACACCATTCTTAGCATATGTGTTGTGCACCCAAAAACCACTCTCAATGTAATCCCTCTTCTCATCTCCTATTTGTATCAAACACCAACCATGGTCGAATAAATATTTGATCCCTTAGAGAGCTAGCACCTCTCAAGCTAAAGAGTTAATTTTCCCACTTTACCTATTACATAAATATCAATGGAGGCTTTGAATCAAATTAGTTCATATGGATCACCATTGGTATTGGAGATCAAATTTGAAGGAGTTGCTTGAAGACAATTCAGAGGATTTAATCCTATGGCCTATTGGAGAGTTTATGAAATTGCTTAGGTATCAAATTTGGATTTGAAGATTGGGAACTCTGAGAACAACTCTTGTGAATGTATAATTCAAATCCTTACTTGTAAGTTGTTTAAATTGTACAATACTTTATGAATTAATTTGCAGACAATATGATTCAGGTTTGAAAAAAATTTTAAAAATTCCATTATATATTTGATGCTTTTGATCTATTTTTTCCAAGACTAGCACTGGTCAATCATTTGGTTCTTAAAGGGTGATTGACTCGGTGTCAAGTCAGACAAAATCAAGTATATGAAATTCAAGGTCTTTGAATCCTATCACTGTGAGGTATTGACCAAAGTTGACACCCTGTTAAGAAAGACTACTATTGTAGTCTCCAATCTAAAACCTAAATTTGAGGTAAGACAACTGAATAAAATGAATTTTTGATTTTCTTTTATCTTATCTGCATATTTTGCTATAAAATTAACTAGTTGAATTGTCTAAATTAGGATGTTCACCATCAAGCACTTAAGTCTAAAACTAATTTCATATTTGTACTAGAGATACACTTTTACATTGAAAGCATTGAAAAATTTATATGATCAGATGAGTGGGGTTCTATCTTTCTAGGCTCTTTTAACATAAATTATTATTTCTGAATATTACCCTAAATGTCTTTGTATGTTAGGAAACTAAGAATGCGGCCAAGTAATTTAGTTTATTAAATTTAGGCATAAATGAATGTAGAAATGATGATGATTTACTACTCGACCTACAGAGGCAAAGGATTATAGATTAGACTGGGAAGAGACCTAGAATGTGAGTTTTTATGAATTTAGGTAAAGGCCAAAATTTACATGAGGAATGTAGATACATGTCACATCCCAAAATCTAGGGGTGCAAATTATCCTATGATGATCTAGAAACCTATGAGCATTCATTCACTAAAATTCCTTTATTATTTTGAAAACATGAAATAAATACAAAAAAACATATCTTTCAATGCCTTCTTGTAAATCACATGATAAGAAGTTGATCATTTTCCCGAGTTTAATTATATGCAAATCTTGAAGTATCTCTTAATTGAGATAGTTTTCATAAAAACTCATTAACCTAAAATTGTTAATGAAAGTGATAAATACAACCCAAGTACTCAATGAGTTAAAAAAAAATCTAACTTTAGGTTGAAAATCCTTTTGTTCATACATGTAAATATAAGCACATGTATACATATAATATATCTATAGTGGAAAATGTATTTTTAATATACTTTTCAAAAATAAGTTCACAACCATATCTAAAACTTTCATGTATAACCTTTTAGGCTTACTATCTATCTTTAACATTATTGGCTCTTCTATCATATCATAAGCATAACATAATTGGAAACATTATACTTACTTTACTAAGATATATCTAATGACCATGTAAAATTTGAATACTAGAAGAGTGATGTCTACCTAACTTTAACTTTGTTTTTAACTTTAACTTTAACTTGTCTCTGGAATGAAGGTTTTTATGAATTTAGGTATAGGCTAGAGTTTACATTAGGACTATAGATACAAGATATAATTTAGGAATTATTTTCTTACATGACTATGTGATTGTTTGATTGAATAAAGGTATGATTTGGACAATATTATGGGAAATTAGTAGTGGATAAAAGTTATGGATTAATTTAAGAATCTCATCTTTGCATATGCTTATGAGCATGAAATATTTAGAACCTATGGATTTAAAAAATGTCATTAAAAGTTAGTTTTATGTTTATAAGATTACATTTCTTGAAAATTATTATGTCCCAAGTTTACCAAACTTCTATTTATTAGAAATATTTTGATGTGAATTATTTTATATTATAAGTTTTTGAAAATTAATTAATTTATTTTTATAATTATTGTTTTATTATTTACACAAGAGAATAACCTTTTACATTATTTTATTTGTTTAAATATTTTCTTATGTTGGAATTTATAAGTGAATTTCAAGACATAAAGGTTTCTTTAAATGAAATACATTTTTCTCATAATTGTTCTCATCCTTAAGTCAGAAATGTGTGGATGTATAATTATCTAATAGACAAGTGTAGTAAAGGAACTCAACATCTAATATGATAAAAAGTGTTATGTGTTTGTGAACTAACATGTGATAGCTAAAGGATCTACGTACACTAAGAGATGTACATGTAGTCTCCCATATGATAGGGGGTTATGGGACAAATGGTCATCCATGTGATAGGAGGTCATAAGATATAGTGCAATCAGACACAAATAGTTATGTATGGTCCCAAGGGGCAAGTTAAAGAATAAGTTAAAGTTAAGTAGACATTGCCCTTCTAGAAATCACCTATGTTAGTATAATATTGATTGAAGGTTTTACAAAGTCATTAGATATGACTTATGTAAAGCAAATATACTATATGATCAACAAGACTAAGATTAGACAGTAAGTATGAAAGATCAAGTTATAAAGGTTTTGGAGATGTTTGCAAATGCATTTTAAAAATTTATTTACATATACTTTTTTCATATACATTATATGTATGTTATATGAACTATATTTATATGCATGATCGAAAATGATTTTCAATCCAAAGTTGGTTTCCGCTTATTAAGTAGTCATACTCACTTCATTCATGAACATTTTTCAGGTTAAAGAATTTAAGGAAAGTTATCTCAATAAGGAGATACTTCAAATTTTGCATGTGAATAAATTCAAGTACGTGGTTCCCTTGATTTACTTTAGTGGTTAGTATTTGTCCAGGCAGATATTGGATCCTTAGTTATGGAAATGATTTTATTCAGAATTTCATAAATTATTTATTCAAAATGGTTTTCGATAAAATTTTGCATTTTATAATATTTAGATAAAGGGCCTAAAAGTTATATTTTCTACATTATCTTCATGATTTCAAATAATGAAAGGATTTTTAATAAGTTTATGCTCTACTGCAAACTTTAATGATGAAGAGATAGATATTGGTGACCTTGGACACAATAAGGTCAACTCTACTCATAACACTTAACAAATTTCCTCTAATGCACTTGCCCTTATTGTTTACAAAAAGCAATCAGACCTGAATGTGACTTCAAATGTGCCTAGTGGACCTACCAATATAGCTCCTAATGATCCTACTATTGTTACTAAGAAAGAGAAACTTGAACCCATGGTGGAAAAACCTACTATGTTGTCAGGTCTTTCACCTATCTCCTCCACTAAAACGCCAAGCTCAAGTAATTTTCATGAAGAAATTAATTGGGTAATATCCTCTAAAACTTTTCAAGCTTATCACATTCCTAACATTCCACCTAACCCTCCAATGATGTGAATATGTCTGATTCGTTCTATTGCACATATTCCACAGCCTACACAATTCCTAATTTAGCCTTTATTCCCATGAACCCCCACTAGACCCACTAGAGTAATCCCTATTAGTATTATGCTTACTATCAATACTAATCCTAGTAACAACATGGACCCAGGATCCTTAAATGAACAAGTTCAATAACACACAACCAAAAATTACAATGTTTTCATGGTGGAAGAAAGGTTGGGTTTTTTAGAACTTTAAGTTAGGTTGATGCAAGATGATTCAATGAGGTGGAAATAGCAAGTTCAGAAGGAATTGAAAAGGATGAACCAATAGATTCAAAGATTGCCTAAACTGATCTTGAATAAGATTCAAGTTGCCTTTGCATCAGTTAAAAGGTGTTAGCTTGATTTACGAAGCTTTCAGCACCAACTTATGTTGTCTCAAATAGTTATGTTACTGTATAGGATGTTTTCTAAATTGTATTTTAGGCTTCTTTCTATGTTGTCTCATGTTAGTGTCTAGATTTCATCTTAGGATCATGTGCATTGGACTATTTTGGCATGCATTGATTTCATCTTGGTTGTTGTCTGTGACATTTTATAGGTTATTATTTAGGCTGCTTTCTATGTTGTCTCATGTCAATGTTTAGATTTCTTCTTAAGATCATATGCCCTACACTATTTTGGCATGCTTTGATTGAATTTTGGTTATAGCAATTGTACCTTTTGGTCGTTGAACTTTTAGTTATTTAATGTGATTATCATTTGGTGTGATTTCACTCTTTTATGTTATAATAAGCTCATGATCATACCTATAGCTTGTCTATTGCAAACTAACCACTTTTGCTTGTATATAATTCATTAATTCAAGTGGCACAATATATAATGCAAATGATTTTTTTTTATTACCATTGACTTTAACTCCCTATGCCTTAAATGTAGTTGAATTCTGCCTCATGAACATCTAACTTGTGACTCTATCTAAAAGGGCTTTTGATGATGAAAAGGGAGAAAATTCTAACAGCAAAGAGCAAGTATATATGTTCTCTATTGAAAACAACGAGGACTAGACAAAAGAATAAGACACATTATCATAAACATGTCTATGTGTTTTGTTAATTTGTCCTAATTTTACCTTACTTTCTTGCTAATATCTAATTGCAACATATCATCGTAAAAAATGGGGGAGAATATAGGACTCTATATGATCTAAAACGCTATATTTATGTTTTGATGATGACTGGTTTGTGATAAAAAAAATTGTTATTGCAAAGATTATAGGTCTGTTTGGTTACTCGTTTTAAAAAATAGTTTTTTATTTTTATGTTTTAAAAACAAAAAACTTTGTTTGGATAAGTGTTTTTGTAATCAGTTTTTAAAAACATAACTTGAAATTTGTGTTTTAAAAATAGAAAAACAGAAACAACTTTGAGATGTTCTCGGGTTGTTTTTGTTCCTAAAACAACTTGAAACGTGAAGAACAACTTGTTCTCATTAATGGCACAATGGTAATTATAAGCAATTCTCCAAATAAGCCTACCCGATATCTTCCCCCAACCACTTTCCCTTGTGATATCGGCCTTACTCATAGAGCAAATCCTATTTCCTTTGTGATTTTAGCCTCACTTACCAAGCAAATTTTTGCCAAATCTCTTCCCCAACCTCTTTCCCTTGTGATTTTGGTCCCCTCTGCTCATATCCCATCCATCCATTTCATCAGTTTCACAACCCTTTTCAAAGCAATTCATGTGAGCTTTAGGTTACAAGAAAGGAATTTTAATTTTTAGTCAATTCCAAGTATGTTCTTCGATTCCTTTAGCTTGATAATTGCTTTTGTGGTTGTCAGGACTTCAAGAATGCTCTACATGTGTTGTGTTTGTTAAATTGCAATTGTGCTAGAATGGCTTAAAAAAACCCAACCTTCATTTGGCAAAAAGGATTGGAATTGGAAAATGGACAAAAGAGGCGAAATGCAAACCAAGAAAAAATTCCTCTGAAAATAACAAGAATTAGATGAATGTTAGGAAGACACAATTATATATGTTTTGACCACAAATGTTTTTTATAAAACCAATTCCCCTATTTTCCCACCATATTAGCACTGTGCATCTCA